>JAPMLY010000601.1:0-36702 GCA_026401115.1 Tetraselmis chui
AGTGTTGGTCCGGCAGAGCTGTGGCGATGAAGTATGTGTGTAAGAGGACGTGGGTGCCGCACGACCATGCCCTTTCGGAGTCGTTTTGGCGAGGTGGGTTGAGGGAGTGTAGGGCGCCGATGAAAGGGGGGGGGGAGGAGTTCCAGTCGGAGAGGAGATTGAGAGAGCGGGCGAGGAGGTCGGGGGGGGGGGGGAGTGATGCAATGAGTCTATCCACGTAGCAGAGGAGTGAGTTAGGTGGAGGAGGCCGAAGTGCGAGTTTTGCCATGTGAGGACGAGGAGAGAATGGTTAGGCGTCCCCGGACGTGGGGGGGAGCCGCGGTTGGCGAGGTTGGTCCAGTGGCTGGGGTAGTGGGAGTTATGGTGGTGATTATCGACTTCGTTATTAGTGATAACTGTGTACGAGGTGGTGGGAGTCGAATGGAGGTTGGTTATTGCGGAAGCGAGGCAGTAAAGGTTAGAGAGGTCTTGGTATTGTCCCCATTGGAAGGAAAGGGCAGCAGAGGTATCTAGGTAGCCGATAGGGGTGGGAAGACCTGATTCAAGGTTTAAGTCGAATATAAAGTTATGCATTGTTGTGCAGCAGGTGCGGGGGTTGAAGTGGGCCGGGAGAGTGAAGCGAGGCACGGTGTTTACAATATGATTGCGGATGTCGGGCTGGGGAGGTGGGGAGGGGGGTGTGGGGTCTAACCTCTGTTTCGTCCTGAGGGGACCTAATGATGATAGTCGGCCTGTTTGGCCGGGGGTGACATGTGGGGGTGACTGGCACTGGGGGAGTCGGTGTTGGCCGGTTGGGTGCATGAGGGCTCCGCGTCGTCCTCCGGCTGGTCGTAATAGTCGTCGAGGTCGAGTTCATCGTCTCCAGGGGAGCCGGATGGAAGGGGGTGGTGGGTTAGGGCGGCAGGGGGAGGGGGGGTGGCCGCGGTTAAGGGGGGATGGGGGTCGGGAAGGTGTGGAGGAGGGGTAAGGGCATGGTGGGGTGTGAGGGAGGGGTGCGGGGGGACGCGAGCTGGGGGGGATGGGGAGGGTTGCTTGCGGGAGGGGCGAGAGGGTTTGGTAACTCCTGCTGGGGGTGCGGGTTTGAGTGAGGGGTCTGTGGGGGGACGTGGGCGGGGAGGGGAGTCTGCAGATGAGGGCGGTGCTGAGGGGGGGTGGGATGGGGTGTTGGGAAAGGGTAGGAGGTGGGGTTAGGTTGTGAGTGGGGTTTGGGGGGTCGGGGAAGTGGGGGGGGGGGTTGCTTGTGGGGGAGGGGGTGGGGTGGTGAGGCGGAGGAGTCCATGGGTTCGGAGGAGTCTTCTGTGATGATGGGGAGAGGGGAAGGGTGAATAGTGGGCTGAGGGACCGAGGGGGGGGCTGGAGGGTGGGGGGAGGGATGGGCGTGGTAGGAGGAGGTGGAGGTGGGGTGTGAGGCTGTGGGTTGGTGTAGGGGCCATGTGTTGTGGGATGAGAGGGCCGGGGTGGTGGAGAGCTGAATTTCCGGGAGGGAGGAGAGGTCGAGGGGTAAGTCCTCGTCTTCCTGCAGTTGGAAGTCGGAGGGTTCCAGGTGCCATTGACTTGGGATGTGATTGTCTGTGAGGTGTCGGGACCATTGAAGGAGTAGTGCGGGGGGGTTGCGGTGGAGGGTGTATCTTTTTGTGATTGTGAGGGGAGGTGGAGAGGGGGAGGTGGTGAAAATGGGGTCTGAGAGACGGGCTTTCCCGAAGGTGGAGTAGTGGTGGGGGTGATGTTGAGGGTGCAAGTGGAGTGAGTGAGAGCGCCTCTGTGGGTGTATGTAAGGGTCAATGGAATGGTGATTGTGCCGTTGGTTGAGATGATGATGCAGTACATTTCGGGGCTGAGGGATATTTGTATGCTTGTGGTGATGGTGGAGGAGGCGGAGGGGTGTGAGCGAAAGTATGAGCCATCGGGGAACTTTTTCAGGGATGTGTAGTGATAGAGGCTGGGGGGGTGTTGGGTGGGGGGGGTGGTTGTGGGGGTGTTGTGTGTGAGGTATTCAGTGGCTGTTTGTGATAAGAGGGTGTGTAGCCATTGTGAGGGAGGAATGATGCCGTCTGGGTTGATGCAAGGGAGGGAGAGGGAGTGGCGGGATTGTATGAGGACTGTGGTGAGGCATGTGTCTGCCCATGATAGGCCAGGAACAAGGCCTGAGACAGGGGGGGTGTGACGGTGATGGAGTGAAGGTGATTATCAGGGGGTACGGTTTCATGGGGTGAATATGAAAAAATGGGTATAGATACAGGGCCGGATTGTGAATGAATGGGATTCTTGGGTAGGTGGAGGATATTTACCCAGAATGAGGAGGGGTTGGCCTCGATCTGGGTCGGTGTGTCCAGCGGTTGGACGGCGTCCGCGAACTGAAGGATGAACTGGGCTTGTTCTGGAAGGTCTTCGAGTTTGCATTGGGGGTGAGTCGAGGTGGCTGATCCGGTCGAGGTGAGAGCGGTTGCGAGGTCAGAGGTGAGGAGGTCCTGTAGGAGAGCGATCACCTCTTGGCCGGTGGTACCGGAGAACAGGGGGGAGCGGATTTTCACACGACGACCTGAAACTGCAGGAGCTGAGGCATCTCGTAGGAAGCGAATTTTCTGCTGTCTCAGATTGCGCAGGATCGAAGGGGAGAAGGTCGCAGAGGGAGGCACGGGACCGGCCAAACTGAATTCACGTTGGTGTGAAGTTAGCTGGTACAGGAGACCAACCGCTATACAGGAGGTGGGAATAGCCAGGCCGACTTCCTGGAAGCCCGAGTGGAGCTCGACGGGTAGGGGGGTGATATCATCGCATTTCGGGGCGGTGGGGTGTTGTGTGCGAGAGGAGTTCGCTGACCAGCTCGTGTGGTGGACGAGCTCCCTTCCGATTATATTTTTGATGCGGTTGGGGAGATCGGTGAGGTTGTTGACGCATTCAAGGAGCGAGCGACGGGCCACCGAGCAAGCGGATGCGACCGGGTCGGGGTGCGACGGGTCTGGCATGAAGACTCCATGGAGCTAGAAGCGGGCAAGGTGAGGGGGGGTAGTGGAGTACTGGTCTGTAAGGAGGAGCGTGTCGATCATTCTGGTGGAGAAGTCGTCGGCTTGTCCGAGAGTCGCTGTTGACCGTGGGACGGACAGGACTAGGGGGGTCTGGAGTCCGCGACGGAGTGGGAGGGGGTCCGTGGCTGTGCCCAATATCTATTGGGGGTGGGGGAGTTGAGTGGTTGTGAGGAACGGAGTCAGCGGGTGTCTCGCGAGTTTGTTCATGGGTTGGTATAAGTCCGTGAAGCGGCCTTGTTGCGGGGGATCCCACACAAGCGCCTGCTTGTAGGTGGGGGGGGGTGTGGGGGACGAAGACATTGCAGTCGAGCGGGATGTCGAGTGGGGAATAGAGGTAGCGGAGGTGAGTGTGGCTTGTCGAGTGAGAGATTGAGAGTAGTGCGCGTGTTGGCTGCACGCGACCAGGCCGGATGGGACCTGGGTTTGATTGATGTTGGCGGCGGACAGGGACGTCCGGACGCTCGGAGGGGCGCGATGGAGTGCGCCGGCCGCCGGGGGAGAGGGTTTTTGTAAGCGATGTGTAACGCAAGTGTTCCGTAGTACTGTGACGGGTACATATGTGGTTTTTGAAGCGGATGGCGCGGTAGCTGTCGGGGGGATTAAAATCAAATCCCTGGAAGCTGCGCCTTTGAGTGTGTACCGTCCGGTGTCGCTACGGATCCACTGACCGTTTTGAGCTAGGCTCGGGTGGGGTGAGGTGAATGGTACGCGCTGTTCAGCGGCCCTGTCCACCAGTCTTGCGCGCGATGGGAGGACAGGCCCAGAGCGAAGACGATCGGTGATGCTCATTCGAGCCACCGACCCATCCCCTTTTTTTGCGGTTCGGTAGTACTTTAGGAGTACTTTGGATCGTTTTACTGTCTTTAGTGACGGTAGGATACGTTTGCGTGAGAGCGTGAGAGCAATTCATCAATCCGGGGTAACGGTGTTCGGTTTTTCCTCGTAAGGTCGTTGAGTTTTTGGTAGTCTACGCACATACGCATGGTACCATCCTCCTTGCGTACAAATAAAATCGGGGCACCGTACGGAGATTTAGACGGACAAATCCAGCCTTTTGCGACTAAGTCTTGTAATTGTACCTGAACCTCTCGGAGTTCTGCCGGTGACATACGGTACGTTCGCTCCTTAGATGGTTCATCGCACTCCAAGTTAATCTCGAAGTCGCACTCGTGCTTTGGTTGTAGACCGTGAGGCTCCTCAATGATGTCCGTAAACTCGTTCAAGGAATCTCGTAACGAAGTCGCCCACTCGGGTTGTTGATCAGTATTGATGTCGTCGACCGCGTCTTGTACTTCTCGTAGTCCAATCACGAAGAGGTCTGCTGGTTGTTGCCTAAGCAACTTTGCCATCGCATCCGCCTCCAAGTGATGTATTACCACAAGTACGGTGTACTCTCGTCGCCAGACACCATAGCTTCGCCAGTTTTTCGGTCGCGAATCGTTTTAGTAGACCAATATATATCCGGGTTGACGGCTTGTAACCAAGGTTGACCGAGGATGATGTCGAATTTATCGAGTTCTCTCATAATTGCGTCCAAACGTATATCCAGGGTCCCTACTGTAAGTACTTCATTCCATAGTCGCTGGCGAGTCGTTGTTGTACTACCATCTGCCAATGTTATCCGGCATTTCTCTCCAGAAACCGTCGGAATGTGATGCTCCCGTACCCACTCAGCCATGCAGAAATTTTCCGAAGCGCCAGAGTCAACCAAGATACGGCATCGATGTCCGCGTAAGGTGCCTCTCAACACAAACAGACTTGTTCCAGACTAGGTTGTGGATACATGCAGCGTCGCAGGAACACTGTCTTCTAGTCGGACGTTCTTGTTCATCCACCCGTCGATGGGTTTCCCAAAAGTCTCGTAACGAAGAGGGAACTCCTAACCCGTACGCCGTACCGAAATTAATTCCTTCCAGGTAGCCCATACTGCCCGAGGAGTTGACGTAGCGTTCGGTATCGATCCGGGTCGAACGCGAGCGATATACACGTAGCGCTTAGTCTGTCCGGAAGACTCCGTTCCTAAAAGGCGTAAATTTGTTTCGCTCACCTTAAATCCAAATATTGAAATTGAAATTGTTTACAACATGTACCGTATGCGCCGGTTTTTCACCAAAAAGCCGGATGCGTCGGCTGCTGTCTCTGGGCCCTCCCAACTATGCCATACAGGGAACTTACAAGTTAGGGCTAGACCGTGAACCTCCTATGTCCAACCTCTCCAAGTGTGGTCGGGGTTTTTACTCCCCCCCGGGGAGGGTCTGGAGTGGTTTAAAGGTGGTGTGCAAGAAGGGGCATGAGGTGGGGCTTTATGCGGATGCTTGGCGAATGGTCATGCGTGATTTGGTGCGGTAGACAAGGAGGAGATAGTGCAGCCATTGGACGGTGTGCGCATGGAGTGTGGAAAGGATGCGAGACGTGTCTAGGCGAGTTTTGGTGATGAGTTTGTCCGGAGGGTCGGTGCGGAGGGTGAGTAGAGAGGTGAGACTTTCGATGGTGGATGAGTGCGGTGTGCCCGTGCGGCTCATGACTATGGGTAGGATGTCGACTTCGGTGCCTGGCCAGTGGTTTCGGATGGCGTTTGCGAGGGGTGTGTATTTGTCCCTAATCAAGCGGGCTGTGTGTGAGAGGTTGTGGTCGGTGCAGTATTTCCACTCCCCTATCTGAATTTTTTTGATAGACGAGTATCGACGGCGGCCGTTGTTGTGGCCGACGAAGCGAGGTTCGAGGAGGCGTATGAAATCGGGTTTATGTGCCGGGGGACGCAGCGCAGGCGGGAGGATGTCGGTAGGGAGTATAGCGGGACACGAGGTTAGGGAGTCGGGCGAGAGACCTTCGTCAGCATCAACAAGGCGGGTAGGCATGTGGGTGAGGTGTGGGGGATGGCAGTCAAGAGGGGTGTAGGTGGGGGTGTGGTGGGTGAAAGACTTGATGGGTTTGTTACCGAAGTCTGCAGTGATAGTCTCCCAGCGACCTCCAAATTGGCCACACATGGGACATCGCAGGGTGGGATTGTGAGTGAGGAGGCGGGTGTTGTGCACGCCCCAAATGAATTCTTGTTTGTGGGTGAATTGTGTGTTGGTGAGTGTTGAGTGTTTTTTGTGGAAGGTGAAGTCGGCACCGCCCGCCTCGGCGCGGGCGAGGAGGGCTCCGTGTTTGGATGTTTGCGAGAGGGGTGTAAGTGTGTGTTTGCAGCTGTGTGTGTGTGCGTCGGCTTTGAGGTTTGTGTATATGTGGGGTATGGGTTCTCCTTGGGTTTGTGGTATGAGTGTGTAAGGCCAGGTCCAATGTCCAATTGACACCTCCGAGCCTGTGTTGTATGTTGTATCTGGCGGGTGACCATCAGCGACCTGGTTAGCGAGTGTGTCTGCTAGTTCGTTGCCGAGTGAGTGGTTGTGTGCTTTAATTTTACCTAGATGTGTGCGGATGCCTGCGTCGCAGCGGGTTTTGAGGGTGTGTGTGATGGAGAGGAGTGTGTCGCGGTGGATGTTGTGCCTATAAGCGGAGGGGCAGTTAAGGTAACCTTGTATGAGGCGGAGGGAGCACGCACTATCAGTAAGGAGGTGGGTATGGTCCTAGATGGAGGCCTGTGGCGATACCAGCTAGTTCGGCTCGATTAATTGTATGGGAGGGGGGGGTAGAGGTCACCAGGATTCTGATGTTTGTGTCTGAGGCGGGGTGGGTGGCTGCCGCTCCAAGAGGGGAATTGCCTCCTTTTTTCGAGCCGTCTGTGTAGACGAAGTCCTGCCAGTTCCAAGCAAGGATTCCTCTGGTCGGGGAGTATGTTAGTCGTGTGCGTTCTTGTAGGGGGTGGGTAAGGGGGTGAGTGGGGTTGGGGGGGAGATGGTATATGCCTGCAGAGTGAGGGGAGTAGGAGGTGGTGAGGTGTGGTGGTGGGATGCTGATGGTGGGGTTTGGGAGGTGTGTGTCGTAGATAGATTCTAGGGTGTTGTGGAGTGCGGTCATGGCTGTGCGTGAGGGAAGGTTGGGGAGTGCGAGTGAGTTAGCGACGAGGTAGATGTCTACCATCCAGCGTGTGCCGAAAGGGGTGGGGGTGGGATGGCCGGTGTGTTGGTCGGGGGGTAGGAAGGTGTTCGCGTCGTTGGGAAGGGTGTAAAGGTGATGTGTGTAGGGGGAGTTGATGTATTTAGAGTGGCGGTATGGTGTGTGTTCCCATCGGGGGAGAATGAGGATGGTAGCGCTGGGGGTGTGTGTGGCTGTAAGGTGTGCGCTGGTGATTGCGTGTTCCATGGCACGGCGCATGCATTCGTGGTCGTATTCGGGATTTGCGATGTTGGTACCCTGCCATGTGTGTGGAGCATTACTGCCGCTGGATGAGAAGACTATGTCTTCGGGGTAAAGCGAGTGGTAGGTGTGTGAGTGGAGTGATTTGTTAAGGGGGTCCGAGTAGAGTTCTGTCTGGATGTGGAATGTGTGGCGTAGAGCCGAGAGGAGGTCCTCTCTGGTGGCCCATCTGTTGCGTGTGGTGGTGGCGGGTGTGGGTGATTGGATTTCCGAACGGGAGCCTAGGCGAGTAAGGAGGCGGTAGACCTCCTCCTCGAACGTATGTTGCGAGAGGTCGGGGCGGAAGAGTTGGTAAAGGTGGCGGACGCGTGGGCCGTTAAGGGTGGTGATTGCGCGGCCGTCAGGAGTGCAGAGTATGGTGGTGTCGTGGAGTGATGGGTGTGCGTGGATGGCGAATTTACCGGTAGGGAGCATGTCAAGGTCGGGGTTAATGGGGTCGTGGTTGAATGTGATTAGGGGGTGTGACCACGGAGGAGGTCCGGGTTCCGGCAGGATGGGTGCGGTGGAGGGGACATAGCCGGAGTTAAATGCTGTGAGGGCGGTGGGGCCGGAGGGGGTCTCACTGATGGTGTCGTGAAGTTGAAGGCAAGGCGCCCACTGGACCTCGTGGAGACGGGTGAGGTCGTGTTGTTGGCCGCGAGCACACCAGTCGCACTGCCATGTGGCAGGTCCCTGAGCTGGGCGGCATTGTGAATGGATTGCAAAGTGCGGGCATGTGGAGCAGGTGGAGGTGGGTTCTAAGTGAAGAGGGTTATGGCATATGGAGCAATCAGTGGGGGAGGGGGGGGGTAGGGTTACCGATGTGGGGGTGGAAGAGATGAGTCGGAAGCCTTCGTCGAGTTGCAGCTGTATGTCCCATTCTGTGAGGTGTTCCGGGGCCCATTCGACCATGTATTGTGTTTGTCCGTATTCTGTGTCTTTGTGTTTGGAGATGATGCGTGTCACGTCGCAAGGGGGGAAGTGGTGGTCTGAGGGGGTGAGGTATTCCGTGTCTATGTGTGTGATGCGGGCGGTGGGGGTGGTAGTGGTGGTGCGGGAGGAGTGGGTGTCTGGGGAGAGGGTGGAAGGGAGTCTGGGGAGGTGTGTGTTGAGGAGGGGAATCCAGGAGGGGTGTAGGGTGGTGGGGGGGGAGGCTTGTTTGGTGTTGAGGTTCGTGACGGGGAGGCGGTTGTGGATAGTGTCAGTGGGTTCGGTGAGGATTGCGGCGAGTAGGCGAATTGGGATAGAGAGAGAAGTGTCGGACCCTGTGAGTTTGGAGATGGACTGACTGGATTTGAGGATGAAGGAGGAAGGGGTGGCGCGGAGGAGGACTTGTGGCCATGTGGTTATGTGATTTTGCCATAGTGGGTTAAGGCGGGGAAGGAGGGAGGTGTGTGTCTTGCGGGGTGAGAATTCGCGGTAGGCTTGTTTGTAATGGAGTGGGTCTGTGATGTGCGTGGCTCTGTCTCTGAGTGATGTACTGAGTTCTGCGTCTTGTCTGGTGAAGTGGGTGCGGATGGTGGTGGCAATGGGGTCGGTGAGGGAGAGGGGAGGGATGTTGTGAAATAAGGTACCGGCGTCGCGTTGGGCGCGCACTAGGCATCTGAGCGTGGGGAGGGATAGGCTGCCTGACATTATTGATTCAATGGGCCAGTGGGAGTATGTGGTGGAGATTTTGTGTATGTGGGCTCTGGCCATTTGGCCCCTGTAGCCGGGGGAGTTCAGGGTTTTGTGAAGGTGGCAGACTGTGAGTTGTGCGGCATGGGCTTTGAGGGAGGGGAGGCCGTAGCCGAGGTCGGAGGTGGGTCGGTGAAGGGCGGTGCGGGGGAGGTTGCGTACCGAGGAGACGGCGGAGCGGAGGGCGCGGCAGATTTGACCTTCAAGGGTGTCCAGTTGGGAGTCGCTGAAGAGTCCAAGTTGGAGGGTAAAATGTTTGCCGAGTAGGAGGCCACGAATGACGCGTATTCTGCGAGATTGTGTTAGTAGGGAGGTGGAAAGGGCGTTGATGAGGGAGGTAGTGGTGCGTTTGAGTTCATGCCAGTGTTTGGTGAAGGTGAGGGAAGTGTTAAGTTCGACCCCGAGGACGCGGTATGTGTCCGAGGGGCCAATGGAGGGAATGGGCGACGGTGTGGAGTTAATGGTTATGAACTGCGATTGGAGGTGGGATGTGAGGAGGGTGGTGTTGGCAAGGGTGAGGGCGTTACCCAAACGCCAGAGGGCGCCGGTGATGCAGCATTTGCGGATGTTGACGGTCATGCCGGTGTAGGCGCTGAAGAGGGAGAGTTTTCTGAGCTGGATGGTCATGTTGGGGGTCGAGCCCGTGGCTATGCTGAGGTCGTCGGCGAATCCGTGTCCGGGGTATGTGGCTGTGGGTTCTGTAGGGTCAACGTTAGTGGTGGGGGGCCCGGGCCGGTATCCCCGGCTGCCTACCGTGAGCCAGCGGAGAAAGGGTTCAAGGAAGAGGGTGAAAAGGAATGGGGAGAGGGTGTCGCCTTGCAGGGTACCTCGATTGATGTCGATGGAGGGGGTAGGACCATAAGGGGTAATGTAGTCCGTGGAGGAGACCCCGTAGAGGTGTTCGCAGGTATCGACAAAGGTAGAGGGCATACCTAGGTGTCTCATGTGTTTGAACATGATGCGGTGGTCTGCTGCGTTGAAGGCGCCTTTGAAGTCCGCGTACATAACGTAGATGTCTTTCTTGTGGAGTTTCGCGTCCTCCATGGCCATGATTATGGAGGAGAGGGCGTCATGGATGCTGCGGTGTTGTCGAAAGCCGTCATGTTGGTCACTGAGGATGCCGTGGGTTTCGGCATATTTCGAGCCTGCGTCTTTTAGTAGTGCGGTCCACAGCTTAAGGAGGTTATTTAATGAGGGCGATGGGGCGGTAGTTGTCGAGGAGGGTGGGGTCACCTTTCTTATGAAGTAGGCATGTTGTGCTATGGCACCATTCAGGGGGTGTGTAGGATTTGTGGGCTAGGAGGGTTAGGAGAGAATAAAGGGCGGAGCGGGTTTCTGGGGGTAGGAACTTGATAATTTCGTTGGGGATACCGTCGGGGCCGGGGGCTTTTCCTGTGCCTAGCGAGTTGAGGGTCTTGTCGAAAGTATCGCGGGTAATCATGTCAGAGAGTGTGAGTGTGGGGTCACCCCGTGGTACGATGGTGTAGTTGTCGGGGTTGGCTGGGTGTTCCCAGGGGGGTATGGGTAAGTCGGGCGGGGTGGCTCGCGTGAGTTCAGTGGTGAAGTGGGAGTGGACTGCGTCGATGACGGCTGAGGGGGAGGACGCTATGGTGTTATCGGGCTTGGTAATGCGGTGGAGAGTAGAGGTTGCGGTTGTCGCCGGGAGGAGGCCACTTTTAATTTTCAAGCCGCGGTGGGAGGATTTCGGGGAGACGTCATAGGCAGTATTGGTGCGGTGTTTAATCTTTTGTAGTATATCTGTGGTGGTGGTTCTGAGGAGAAGGCGAATGCGTGCCTGGCATCGTTGGCTGATTTCGGTAGGGGATAGGTAGGCAGAGGTTTGCAGGAGGGCTTGGGCGAGGGGAAGGGGGCCACTGTTGGTGCTACATCGACGGAGTTTGCGGATTAGTTTACGCGTTTTTTTGGAAAGCCAGGTGGGGTTAACGGATGAAGTAGCGGGGCGGGGTTTCTTCGGGGGAAGGAGGGGCCAGATGGTGGCTGCGTGGTCCATGTGTTGGGAGAGCAGTGTGGTGAATTTGGACGCTAGGGTGTCGAGGGTGTCGGGAGTGGCCTGGGAAGGGGAAGTATTTATTATTTCTGCGTGGAGGGAGGCTGTGTTGTTGAGGAGGTAGGGTGTGCTACGTTGGTAGGATGCAATGTGATGTGGCTGGAGTGGGAGCTTAAAGGAGAATTTGCGGGTGGTGTGGTGAGGGCGTGGTGGGTCGTGGGCCGTGGGTGGACGAGCGATAAGGGAGGAGGGGGCAGGGATGACGAGGTGTATCGCCGAGTGGTCGGAGAAGTGTGATGGAGAGGTAAATATTGAGCATGCCGGAGGATTGAGGCTTAAGGGGGAGGGGGGTGGAGTGAGCCAGTGGTCAAGGCATCCGTCGCTGCGGGGGAAGGTGGGGAGGGGGGGGTGGAGCGGTCGAAGGTGGTGTTTGAGGAGTGTGGTGAGGGCGGGGTTGCCCCTACCTTGTGTGGTGGTCGTTTGGAAGTCGCCTCCCCAGAGGACACGGTGTGTTGGGTAGTCGTCCATGAGTCTGAGGCCCCATGCCGCGACCTCCGCGTATAGGCGGGTGAGATGGGTGCTGTGGAAGTGTGGCATGTAGACCCCGAGAAGAAGGTAAGGGTCACCTGAGTGGGGTACGAGTTTAAGTCCTGCGATGTGTGGAATTAGGTGGGGAGGGGGGGAGAGGACGGTTGCAGAGTTGAACGACTCCCTGCGGACCGCAAATAGAACGCTTGCGGAGGGTAGTGGCACAGCTGAGTAGCGAGGACGTGAGCTCTTGAGGAGGTAGTGGGGGAGGGCGACTCGCCAGCGTGATTTGTGGGTGTTGTGGGTGGTTTCTGTGAGGATGAGGACATCAGGGCGGTGAGTGGTGGCTAGGTGTTCCACATCCACGATAGATGTGTGGAGTCCCCTGGTGTTGAGGTTAATGAGGTGTAGGGGCTGTGGAAGGTGATGGGGAAGGAGTGGTGTGGGGTGCGGGCAGGGGTTGAGGGGGGGGTTGGCTTGAGGGGGAGTGTTGTTGCCGGGTGTGGGGGTGTTGGAGGTGGAAGGGTGTGACAGGTGAGGGGGTGTGGTGTGGTGGTTGGTGGGGGGGAGGGCGGGTAGATTGAGGAGGGGTGGGGGGAGGGATGGAGTGGGGGGGGGGGTTGGATAAGGGGGTTGGAGAGGGGTGTATTTGTGCGGGTGAGGGGGAGGGCTGGTGAGAGTGGAGGGCTGCCAGAATTTGTGAGCGTCCGACAGGGAGGGAGGTGGAGCGAAAGACGTGGTGCCACAATAGAGAGTGGAGGGAGTAGACCGAGTGTCTGGGGTCGAAATGTGGGGGGTCGTAGGCTTGGTCTGCAGGGGCCGTGAGAATAAAGTATGTGTGAAGGAGGACGTGGGTGCCACATGACCATACGCGGGATACGTCGTTCTGTCGAGGGGGGTTGAGGAGGCGAGGAGTGAGGAGTGGGGGGGGGGGGACGAGTTCCAAGAGGCGAGGAGGGAGAGAGTGCGGGTAAGGAGGGATGGTGGGGGGTGGTGGTGGAGTGAGTCGACCCAAGTGGCGGAATCGTGCGTCACGTGTAGAAGGCCGAAGTGAGAGTGCTGCCATGTGAGGACAAGGAGGGAGTTGTGGGGTGTGCCCGGTCGGGGAGGTGCGCCCCTGTTTGCAAGGTTAGTCCACTGGCTGGGGTATACGTGATGGCTATGGAATGTGTCCACTTCAATGTTTGTGATGATAGAGTATGTATTGCAGGAGGTAGAGTGGAGCTTGGCAAGGGAGGCGGCGATGCAGGATAGGTTGGAAAGGTCCTGGTAGTGACCCCATTGGAATGATAGTATTCCCGATGAGTCTAGGTGCCCGATAGGGGTGGGAAGGCCGTTTTCAAGGTTCAAATCATAGAGGTAGTTGTGAAGTTGAATGGTGCAGGTTGTGGGTGTGAAGTGTGGCGGAAGAGTGTCCCTGTGTGGGTTGGTTACACCGTGATTACGGATGTCTTGGGAAGGGCGGGGGAGAGGGGTTGGGGGTCGAACCTCCGGGCCTTCTGGCCCGTCTGTAGTGGAGTTAGGGACGGTGGATGGCCCTATCGGCCGAGCGGAAGTCGGATGGAGGGATGGGAGGTCCAGTGGAGGGGAGGGGCTCCGCAGCGGCGGCTTCGTTGGTCAGGTCTTCATCAGGAAGGTCGTCGAGGTCGAGGGCCGAGGTTGCAAGGGATGAGTCAGGAAGGGGGAGGTGGGAAGGGTGTGTGGTGGGTGTGCGGGTTGGGGACCGGTAATCGGAGTGGGTGTTGTGTGGGGTGGGGGAGGGGGTGTGGTGTTTGTTTGTCGGGGGTTCGCGTGGCATGGGGCGGTGTGGGGGTGAGGCATGGGTCTTCTTGGGGGTGGGTCGAGTGTGTTTTAGGACGCCTGATGGGGGGGCGGGTTTGAGTGCGGGGTCTGTGGGGGTGCGCTTTGTTGGGGAGGAGTCCATGGGGTCGTGGCGGGGAAGGGAGGGGGCCATGGGGTGGAGGGGGGTTGATGTCGTGTTGGGGTTGGAGCCTGTGTTTTGGGGGGAGGGGGGAGGTGGGGGGTGGTGGCCCGGGGTTGGGTGAGAGGAGGCAGTGGCGGGTTGCGTGAGAGGGGTGGACGAGGAATCCATGTGGTCTGTCGAGGTTTCGAAGATGGTGGGGAGGGAGTGTGGGGGGAGTGGAGTGGTGGCGGGTACGGATGGAGGGGCATGAGGGTGTGTCGGGGAAGGATGTGGAGAAGGGGCGGGGGAGGGGGAGCGACGTTTTTTGGAAGGGCGTTGGTTGTGAGTGTGTGGGGGTGGGGGTGAGCGGGAGGGGGCCAGCAGGATGTCGGGGAGGGAGTCGAAGTCGAGAGGGGCTTCATCGGGGGTGTCGAGCATTGATCCATCTGCATGTTCCTGTTGCCAGGTCTCGTAGGTGTTGGTGGCCTGGAGGTGACCTGTCCATTCGAGGAGGAGGGAGGGGGGGTTGCGGAGAAGGGATTTGTTTTTCGTGATGGTGAGTGGGGGGGGGGGAGGGGGTGGTGTGGAAAACGGGGTCCGAGATACGGGACCTGCCGAAGATGGAGTAGTGGTGTGGTGTGATGTAGAGGGAGCATGTGGTGTGGGTGGGGGTGCCTCGATGGATGTAGGTGTGGGGTAGGGGGATGGTGGCGGTGCCGTTGGTGGAGACGAGAATGCAGTACATGGTGGTGGTAAGGGAGATTTGGATGCTGGTGGCGATGTGTGGGGAAGGGGAGGGGTGGGAGCGGAAGTATGAGCCGTCAGGAAATTTTTGGAGGGAGGCGTGGAGAGATAGGTTGAAGGGTGGGGGGGAGGGTCGGCGGGAGTGGGTGTGAGAGTGTGCGTATTCAGAAGCTGTTTGGTGGAGGAGGGTGGAGAGCCAGTGTGAAGGAGGGATGGAGCCATTGGGTGTGGGGCAGGGTAGTGGGAGGGGGTGGGGAGATTGAATGAGGACTGTGGTGAGGCAGGTGTCAGCCCAGTGCCTGGGACATGGCCTGTGAGTGGGGGGGGTGTGATGATGATTGTGTAGTTTTGGGGGATGGGGGGTACCGAGTGAATAGCATTTTGAAGTGTTGCGTGAAAATGTACAGGGCCTGATTGTGAAAGGAGCGGGTTATGGGACGGGTGGAGGATATTCATCCAGAAGGAGGTGGGATCGTTCTCAACTTGTATGGGGTCGCGCGTTGGTTGAAGGGCGTCCGCGATCTGAAGGAGGAGTTGGACGGGTTCAGGGAGGTCTTCCATACAGGGGGTAGGGTCGGTGGCGCTGGTGTTCCAGGTGTCGGCGAGTTCCGTGGTGAGTCGATCGAGGAGGAGGGCCTGTAACAAGGGAACGACGTCTGGGCCGGAGAGATGTGTGAACCGGGGGGAGCTAATTTTCACTCGGCGGCCTGATACTGCGGGAACGACTACAGCTCGGATTATCTGAATTTCCTGCTGTCGCAGTGTGTTGAGAAGGTGGGGGTCTGAGGCGGCGCGCGGTGGCGTTGGACCTCCCGACGGGAGTTCACGCTGGCGTGAAGCGAGCTGATAAAGTAGGCCAACGGATACACAGGAGGTAGGGATGTCCAGTCGGACCTCCTGGTGTCCGTGGGAGAGAGCGACTGGTAGAGGTGTGAGATCGAGTTGTTGGGGCATAACAGGGTGGGAAGTGCGGGTGACAGAGGCCGTCCAGCGCGCGCGATGGGCGAGTTCCCGGCCGATTATATTTTTCACGCGGGCTGGGATATCGGTTAGGGCGTGAACCTTCTCGAGAAGCCATCGCCGAGCGAGAGAGCAAGCGGAAATAAGCATGTGTGATGAGGATGTCGTGTCCGGGAGGAACACGCCGTGGAGCCAGAAGCTGGCGGTGTCAGGGGGGGCAGTGGAGTATTGGCCTGTCAGGAGGTATGAGTCGATCAGGCGAGCAGAGAGGTCAACGGCCCTACCGAGAACTGGGGCAGTCGTCGGAACCGAAAGGACGAGGGGAGTTTGGAGGCCCGTGCCCGGAGTAGGTTCCAGTGGCGTTCCTCGCCCATGTTCCGCGTTCTCGAGTTGTGGGGCAGTGAGGAAGGGTGCGAGTGGGTGACCCACGAGGCGGTTGCGGGGTCCGATGTGGTCGTCCACGAAGAGGGGTGTAGGGCGGTCCTTAAGAAGGACCTGCTTGTAGGAGTCCGGGAGGTTGGAAGTAGACATGGTGATCGGTCGTGGGGTGTTGATGTGAGTTGGTTGGGTGTTTGCAATGTGGAGAGAGGAAGGGTTAGAGGTGGTCAGCGTGTGTTGGCGGCACACGACCAGGTCTGATGGGACCTGGGTTTGTTTTTCACAGGCGTCCGATGTGGACGTCCGGACGCTCGGAGGGGCGCGCGGTAGTGCGCCTGCTCCGTGGAGGTGTGGTATTTGTAATCTAGTTGATACGTACGTGTGTCGTAGTATTTGACGGAGTACTCGGAGGGTTTTTGATGTGGGCGGCGCAGGTTCCGATATGTGAACCGAATTCAAATTTGTGAAAGCTGCGCCTTTGAGTGTGTACCGTCTGATGGGATTACGGATCCACTGACCTGGGTGAGCTAGGCTCGGTTGGGGAGAGGTGATCGGTGCCCGTCGTCCGACGGGCCCTATGGTCACCAGTCTATCGCTCATAGGGAGGCCAAGCCCGGAGCGAAGACGGTCGGCGTTGCTCATCCGAGCTACCGACCCATCCCCTATATATTTTTGTGTAAGTAGTACTTTGGTAGTACTTGGGATCTTTTTACTGTCTTTAGTGACGGTAGGATACGTTTTTACCTTAAATCCAGTTGTCTCCGTAAGAGCTCGCACTGCTGTGTATTCCGGGGTCGCGTCTTCAATCTCCTGTTTGCCACCAGGAAACTAGACCATGCCATTATCCTCTTTCGCTAGTAACACTCGTCGGCCATCGGTAACAAGAGTCATCGAGTGATTCCAATAGATCTTCGGGGGGTTCTGTAGGTTTTGGGGCAGAAATCGAACTCGATCGGTGTCGTCGACGTAAACTTGCGTCGTCAATCTTGTCGGTCCAACATCTTGCCTTCTTCCCTCTATTCCATCATTCGTAGGGTAGGTGAACACATGTTCTGTCGCCGCCAGCTCGTCGACAAGTCGGAAATTTCGCAGCAGCTTGAACCATGGTTTTGCCCTCCATTTTGGAACCACTATAACCGCTCTCATGTGGGGATGGAGCAGTTTAATCCGCAAATAATGGCCTAAAAAATCTTCTAATTCATTAAATGGCGCATTTAGCCCAATTCTCCGGTACTTCTGTAAATCTCTCTCCTAAAATGGGCGCGCTGGACAACAAAAATCCTCCGCCACTTGAGAATTAAGGCCGTCATTATCGCTAGCTCCATCTAAGTCGAAATGTCCGTAGGTCTGAGAGTACTTCAGGAAATACTCCCTATTCATCATCCAGACGCTAAAGCCCTTGCTCCTAAATATTGGTGTCATATCCTAGCCATTTAGCTAAGTGCTAGTATCAGACATTATTTATTTCCTCTGAATGGTACCTGTATCTTAGCGATATTCAGTGACTCTTTTATTGTCATCACGGCAGTACAACTATATCGCCGTATTTTCCCTCGACAGTACAGAGTTACTAGCAGTATCTCTTCTTGATAGTTCTTTTCTAGATAGTTCTAAGAGCTTGTGCGATAAGGTTAGATAGACGGTACAGGTAACCTCAGTTAACCTGTATCACTAGTAATACTTTGGTTTAGTTAGCAGACAGCACAAGCTACAGGTTCTAAGGCTGTTTCTAGAACACCTGAGGTGTGGAAATTGAAATTGAAATTGAAATTGTTTACAACATGTACCGTATGCGCCGGTTTTTCACCAAAAGCCGGATGCGTCGGTTGCTGTCTCTGGGCCCTCCCAACTATGCCATACAGGGAACTTACAAGTCAGGGCTAGACCGTTAACCACCTAATCCAACCTCTCCAAGGGTGTTCGGGGGTTTTTCTCCCCCCGGGGAGTTGTGCAAGACGAGGCGAGGGCGGCGTGCATTCAGGGGCGTGCGAAGGGGCAATGTGCGGAGGCGCGGCGGGAGGTCGTGCGGGATTTGATGCGGTACATGAGTAGGACATGATGCAGCCGTTGGACAGTATGCGTGTGGAGTTGTGCAAGGATGCGAGACGTGTTGAGGCGTGCTTTGGATATGAATTTGTCAAGAGGGTCTGTGCGGGCGGTGAGAAGGGAGGTGAGACTCGTGATGGTGGAGGAGTGCGGTGTACCTGTGCGGCTCATGACGATGGGGAGGATGTCGACCACTGTGCCTGGCCAGTGGTTTCTGATGGCGTTTGCAAGGGGTGTGTATTTGGCACGTATGAGGTCGGCTGTGTGAGAGAGGTTGTTGTCTGTGCAGTACTTCCATTCTCCTATCTGAAACTTTTTTATGGATGCGTAACGTCGGCGACCGTTGGAAGGATGCGGATGAAGTCAGGTTTGTGTGCAGGGGGACGAAGTAGGGGGGGGAGAATCTCAGGGGGGAGGACGGCGGGGCATGAGGTTAGGGAGTCATGCGAGAGACCTTCGTCAGCAGCAACAAGGCGGGTGGGCATGTGGGTGGGGTGAGGTGGGTGGCAGTCAAGTGGAGTGTGGGCAGGGGTGGGGGAATCAAACGATTTTATGGGTTTGTTACCGAAGTCTGCGGTGATGGTTTCCCAGCGTCCTCCGTTGTGGCGTTCCAGTAGGGAGAGTAGGAGTTGCAGAGCGCTGTTGTGTCGGTCCTGTCTTAGACCAGACATAGAGGGGCAGTTACCGGCCATGTGGCCGTTGCTAGTGAATTGGCCACATAGGGGGCAGCGCAGGGTGGGGTTGTGAGTAAGTAGGCGGGTGTTGTGGACGCCCCACATGAATTCTTGTTTGTGTGTGAACTGGATATTTGTGAGGGTTGAGTGTTTTTTGTGGTAAGAGAAATCGGCGCCGTCCTTCGCGGCGCGGGCGAGGAGGGCTCCGTGTTTGGTTGTTTGCGAGAGAGGAGTGTGTGTGTGTTTTGTGCTGTAGGTGTGTGCGTCGGTTTTGAGGTTGGTGTATCTGTAGGGTATGGGGTCTCCTAGGGTTTGTGGGATGAGGGTGTATGGCCATGTCCAGTGGCCTATCGTGACCTCTGAACCTGTGGTGTATGTAGTGTCGGGTGGGTGACCATCCGCGACGAGGTTGGCGAGGGTGTCTGCGAGGTCGTTGCCTAGGGAATGGTTGTGGGCTTTGATTTTGCCGAGGTGTGTACGGATGCCTGCGTCGCAGCGGGTTTTAAGGGTGTGTGTGATGGATAAGAGGGTGTCGCGGTGAATGTTGTGGCGGTAAGCGGAAGGGCAGTTTAAGTAACCTTGTATGAGGCGGAGGGAGCACGCACTGTCTGTGAGGAGGTGGGTGCGGCCAAGTTGGAGGCCTATATCTATGCCAGCTAATTCAGCGCGATTTATTGTATGTGAGGGAGGGGTAGAGGTCACCATGATTTTGATTTTGGTGTCCGAGGCGGGGTGGGTAGCTGCTGCTCCGAGGGGGGACGAGCTTCCTTTTTTCGAGCCGTCTGTGTATACAAAGTCCTGCCAGTTCCAAGCAGGGGTGCCTCTGGTGGGGGGGTACGTTAGATGCACGCGGTCCGGGAGGGGGTATGTGAGGGGGTGAGTTGGGTTTGGGGGGCGGTGGTATATACCCGCTGAGTGGGGTGAGTAGGTGCCAAAGAGGTGTGGAGGAGGGGGGGTGATGATGGGGTTGGGGAGGTGAGTGTCGTAGATAGATTCGAGAGTGTTGTGAAGTGCGGTCATGGCTGTGGGTGATGGGAGGGTGGAGAGTGCGAGGGGGTTGGCGACGAGGTATATGTCGACCATCCATCGTGTGCCGAATGGGGTAGGGGTGGGGTTGCCAGTGTGTTGGTCGGGGGGTAGGAAGGTGTTTGCGTCATTGGGGAGGGTGTAAAGGTGGTGGGTGTATGGGGAGTTGATGTATTTGGAGTGGCGGTAGGGTGTGTGTTCCCATCGGGGGAGGATGAGGATGGTTGCGCTGGGTGTGTGAGGGGCTGTGAGGTGTGCGCTGGTGATTGCGTGTTCCATGGCTCGTCTCATGCATTCGTGGTCGTATTCGGGGTTGGCTATGTTGGTGCCTTGCCAGGTGTGCGGGGCATTGCTGCCGCTAGATGAGAAGACTATATCTTCGGGGTAGAGGGAGTGGTAGGTGTGGGAGTGAAGGGATTTATTGAGGGGGTCGGAGTAGAGTTCTGTCTGGATGCGGAATGTGTGACGGAGAGCTGTGAGGAGGTCTTCTCTGGTGGCCCATCTATTACGGGTGGTGGTGGCGGGTGTGGGTGAGTGGATTTCTGAGCGGGAACCTAGGCGGGTGAGGAGGTGGTAGACCTCCTCTTCGAACGTATGCTGCGAGAGGTCGGGGCGAAAGAGTTGGTAGAGGTGGCGGACGCGGGGGCCGTTAAGGGTGGTGACCGCGCGGCCGTCGGGAGTGCAGAGTATGGTGGTGTCGTGGAGTGATGGGTGTGCGTGGATAGCGAATTTACCGGTAGGGAGCATGTCGAGGTCGGGGTTGATGGGGTCATGGTTGAATGTGATTAGGGGGTGTGACCACGGAGGGGGTCCGGGTTCTGGCAAAATGGGTGTGGTGGAGGGGACATAGCCGGAGTTAAATGCGGTGAGGGCGGTGGGGCCGGAGGGGGTCTCACTGATGGTGTCGTGGAGTTGTAGGCATGGGGCCCACTGCACTTCGTGGAGGTGGGTGAGGTCGTGTTGTTGGCCGCGAGCACACCACTCGCACTGCCATGTGGCGGGTCCCTGAGCTGGGCGGCATTGGGAGTGTATGGCAAAGTGCGGGCATGTGCAGCAGGTGGAGGAGGGTTCTGTGTGCAGGGGGTCATGACAGATGGAGCAGGCGGTGGGGGAGGGGGAGGGGAGGCATACCGATGTGGGAGTGGAGGAGATGAGGCGGAAGCCGTCGTCGAGTTGTAACTGAATGTCCCATTCCGTGAGGTGTTCCGGGGCCCATTCAACCATGTACTGCGTTTGGCCGTATTCTGTGTCCTTGTGTTTGGAAATGATGCGTGTTACGTCGCAGGGGGGGTAGTGGTGGTCTGAGGGGGTGAGGTATTCTGTGTCTAAGTGTGTGGTGGGTGCGGTGGGGGTGGGGTGAGTGGTGCGGGAGGTGTAGATGCCGGATGAGAGGGTGGGGGGTGAGCGGGGGAGGTGAGGGGAGAGGAGGGGAATCCATGAGGGGTGTATAGTGGTGGGGGGGGATGCTTGGTTGGTATTGAGGCTTGTGATGGGGAGGCGGTTGTGGATAGTATCGAGGGGTTCAGTGAGGATTGCGGCGAGGAGGCGGATGGGAACTGAGAGTGGGGTGGTGGACCCCGTGAGTGTGGTGATGGATTTGCATGATTTGAGGATGAAGGAGGATGAGGTGGCTCTGAGGAGGACTTGTGGCCACGAGGTGATGTTACTTTTCCAGAGGGGGGTGAGGCGGGGTAGGAGGGAGGCGTGTGTTTTGCGGGGGGAGAAATCGCAGTAGGCTTGTTTATATGTGTGAGGGTCGGTGATGTGTGTGGCTTTGTCCCGGAGTGAGGCGAGGAGGGCGTTGTCTTGAGTGGTGAAGTGGGCGCGGATTGTGGAGGCGATAGGGTTGGTGAGGGAGAGTGGAGGGATGTTGTGGAATAGGGTGCCCGCATCGCGTTGAGCTCTGACTAAGCACTTTAGTGTGGGTGGGGTGTAACAGGTTGACATGATGGATTCCGAGGGCCAGTGGGAGTACGTGGTGGATAGGGTGCGTATGTGTGCGCGGGCCATGTGGCCTCTATAGCCTGAGTTGTTCATGATTTTATGTAGGTGGCAAACTGTGAGTTGTGCGGCGTGGGCTTTGAGGGAGGGGAGGCCGTATCCTAGGTCTGATGTAGGGCGGTGAAGGGCGGTGCGGGGAAGGTTACGTACCGAGGAGACGGCGGAGCGGAGTGCGCGGCAGATTTGTCCTTCGAGAGTGTCGAGTTGGGAGTCGGTGAAGAGGCCGAGCTGGAGGGTGAAATGCTTTCCGATGAGGAGTCCACGGATGACCCTGATTCTGCGGGATTGTGTTAGTGGGGAGGTGGAAAGGGCGGTGATGAGGGATGCAGTGGTACGTTTGAGTTCTTGCCAGTGTTTGGTGAAGTTGAGGGAGGTGTTCAGTTCTACCCCTAGGACTCGGTATGTGTCCTTGGGGCCAATGGAGGGGATGGGGGCCGGGGTGGAGTTTAGGGAGATGAACTGAGTTTGCAGGCGGGATGCGAGGAGGGTAGTGTTGGCGAGGGTGAGGGCGTTGCCTGTGCGCCAGAGGGCGCCGGTGATGCAGCATTTGCGGATGTTGACGGTCATGCCGGTGTAGGCGCTGAAGAGGGAGAGTTTTCTGAGCTGGATGGTCATGTTGGGGGTCGAGCCCGTGGCGAGGCTGAGGTCGTCGGCGAAGCCGTGTCCTGGGTATGTGGCTGTGGGTTCTGTGGGGTCGACGTTAGTGGCGGGGGGGCCTGGGCGGTAGCCCCGGCTTCCCACCGTGAGCCAGCGAAGGAAGGGTTCAAGGAAGAGGGTGAATAGAAAGGGGGAGAGGGTGTCGCCCTGGAGGGTTCCGCGATTAATGTCGATGGAAGGGGTGGGGCCATGTGGAGTAATATATTCTGTGGTTGAGACCCCGTAGAGGTGTTCGCATGTGTCGACAAAGGTGGGGGGCATACCGAGTTGACGCATGTGTTTGAACATGATGCGGTGGTCCGCGGCGTTGAAGGCACCTTTGAAATCCGCGTACATGACGTAGATGTCTTTGCTGTGGAGTTTCGCGTCCTCCATCGTCATAATGAGGGAGGAGAGGGCGTCGTGGATACTGCGGTGTTGTCGGAATCCGTCTTGTTGGTCGCTGAGAATGCCATGGGTTTCGGCGTACTTCGAGCCTGCATCTTTGATTAGTGCTGTCCATAGTTTAAGGAGGTTATTCATGAGGGCGATAGGGCGGTAGTTATCGAGGAGGGAGGGGTCGCCTTTTTTATGTAGGAGGCATGTTGTGCTGTGGCACCAATCAGGAGGGGTGTAGGATTTGTGTGCTAGGAGGGAGAGGAGAGAGAAGAGGGCGGAGCGGGTCGCCGGTGGTAGGAATTTGATTATTTCATTGGGGATACCGTCGGGGCCGGGGGCTTTGCCGGTGCCTAGGGAGTTGAGGGTTTTATCGAAAGTGTCGCGGGTAATCATGTCGGCAAGGGTGAGAGAGGGGTCTCCGCGGGGTTCGATGGTAAAGTTGTCGGGGTTGTCAGGGAGTTCCCATGGGGGGGTGGGTAGTTCGGGTGGGGTGGCGCAGCCGAGTTCGCTAGCGAAGTGAGAGTGTACCGCGTCAATGACGGCGGAGGGAGAGGATGCGGTGGTTTTATCGGGTTTGGTAATGCGGTGGAGGGTGGAGGTGGTGCCGGCGGGGGGTAGGAGGCCGCTTTTAATTTTCAATCGGCGGTGGGAGAGTTTGGGGCAGGTGTCGTAGGCCGCATTGGCTCGAGTTTTTATTTTATTTATCTTATCCGTGGTGGTGGCGTGAAGGAGCTGGCGGATGCGTGCTTGGCACTGTTGTTTGATGGCGTCAGGGGAGAGATATTCGGTTGTGTTTAATAGGGCTTGGGCGATGGGGAGGGGGCCGTTATTTTTGCTGCATTTACGGAGTTTGAGTATTTGAGTGCGTGTTTTATTTGTGAGCCAAGTGGGGTCAAGGGACGCTTGGGGTGGGCGGGGTTTTTTGGCGGGGAGGAGGGGCCAAACTGTGGCTGCGTGGTCCATGTGTTGGGAGAGGAGTGTGGTGAATTGTGAGGCTAGGGTGTCGAGGGTGTCGGGGGAGGCCGAGGTGTGTGAGGTGTTGAGTATTTTTGCGTTTTGATGTGGTCGGGTGTGAGAGGAAGGCGAAAGGTGAGTTTGCGCGTCGTGTGATGTGTGTGGGGGTGGATATGGGGAGGGGGGGGTGTGCTATGAGTGAGAAAGGGGCGGGAATGACGAGGTGAATAGCAGAGTGGTCAGTGAAGTGGGAGGGGGAGGGGAATATCGAGCAGGAGGATGGTGGGAGGGTGATAGGTGAAGGAGGCGTGGTGAGCCAGTGGTCAAGGCAGCCCCCGCTGCGGGGGAAGGTAGGAATGGGGTCGTGGAGGGAGTGGAGGTGGGATTTGAGTAGGGAGGTGAGGGCAGGGTGTCATGTACCTGTGTGGGTGGTCGATTGGAAGTCCCCTCCCCAGAGGGTGCGGTGTTGCGGGTGGTCGTCCGCTAGTCGGAGGCCCCAAGCTGCAACTTCAGCGTAGAGGCGGGTCAGTTGGGGGGCGTAGAGCTGGGGCATATAAGTACCTATAAGGAGGTAGGGGTTGCCTGAGTGGGGGACGATTTTTAGTCCGGCGATATGGGGGATGAGGTGGGGGGGCGGGGTTAGGACAGTGGCAGATTGGAATGAGTCTCGGCGGACCGCGAAGAGAACGCCTGCGTTGGGTAGTGGCACAGTTGAGTAGCAAGGTCGGGAGCTTTTGAGGTGGTATTGGGGGAGGGCTATGCGCCAGCGGGACTTGTGGGTGTCGTGGTTGGTTTCGGTGAGGATTAAGACGTCCGGGTGGTGGGAAGTGTAGAGGTGTTCAACATCCATAATGGAGGTGTGTAGGCCGCGGGTGTTGAGGGTGATGAAGTGTAGTGGTTGGGATGTGTGGTGTGGGAGGATGGGGGAGGGGACGGAGGGGGTGGTGTTGGGGGGGACGTCTGGGGGGTTCTCGACGGGTGGAGGTCTGAAGGGCGGGTGGAGGAGGGGAGGGGAGGGGAGATGTGGTGATTGGGGTGTGTGGTGAGGTGGAATGGGGGAGGGGAGGGTGGGGGAGGTACAGGGGGGGTCTGCGAGGGGTCGTTCTGTGGGTGGGGTTCCGAAGGGGGCGGGGGGGAGAGGAGGGTGGGGGGGGACGGGATGGGTAGGGGGAGGGAGTTGAGGGGGTGAGGGTGGTGTGGGGGGTCGTAAAGCGTCTAGGAGGTGTTGACGTCCCTGTGGGAGGGGGGTGGAGCGGAAGGTGTGGTTCCAGAGCAGAGGGTGTAGGGAGTACACGGAGGACCGGGGGTCAAAAGAGGGGGAGTGTAATGTTGGTCCGGGGGGGCTGTGGCGATGAAGTATGTGTGTAAGAGGACGTGGGTGCCGCACGACCATGCCCTTTCGGAGTCGTTTTGGCGAGGTGGGTTGAGGGAGTGTAGGGCGCCGATGGGAGGGGGGGGGAGGAGTTCCAGTCGGAGAGGAGTTTGAGAGAGCGGGCGAGGAGGTCGGGGGGGGGGGGAGTGATGCAACGAGTCTATCCACGTAGCAGAGGAGTGAGTTAGGTGGAGGAGGCCGAAGTGCGAGTTTTGCCATGTGAGGACGAGGAGAGAATGGTTAGGCGTTCCCGGACGTGGGGGGGAGCCGCGGTTGGCGAGGTTGGTCCAGTGGCTGGGGTAGTGGGAGTTATGGTGGTGATTATCGACTTCGTTATTAGTGATAACTGTGTACGAGGTGGTGGGAGTCGAATGGAGGTTGGTTATTGCGGAGGCGAGGCAGTAAAGGTTAGAGAGGTCTTGGTATTGTCCCCATTGGAAGGAAAGGGCAGCAGAGGTATCTAGGTAGCCGATAGGGGTGGGAAGACCTGATTCAAGGTTTAAGTCGAATATAAAGTTATGCATTGTTGTGCAGCAGGTGCGGGGGTTGAAGTGGGCCGGGAGAGTGAAGCGAGGCACGGTGTTTACAATGTGATTGCGGATGTCGGGTTGGGAGGTGGGGAGGGGGGTGTGGGGTCTAACCTCTGTTTCGTCCTGAGGGGACCTAATGATGATAGTCGGCCTGTTTGGCCGGGGGTGACATGTGGGGGTGACATGCACTGGGGGAGTCGGTGTTGGCCGGATGGGTGCCTGAGGGCTCCGCGTCGTCCTCCGGCTGGTCGTAGTAGTCGTCGAGGTCGAGTTCATCGTCTCCAGGGGAGCCGGATGGAAGGGGGTGGTGGGTTAGGGCGGCAGGGGGAGGGGGGGTGGCCGCGGTTAAGGGGGGATGGGGGTCGGGAAGGTGTGGAGGAGGGGTAAGGGCATGGTGGGATGTGAGGGAGGGGTGCGGGGGGACGCGAGCTGGGGGGATGGGGAGGGTTGCTTGCGGGAGGGGCGAGAGGGTTTGGTAACTCCTGCTCGGGATGCGGGTTTGAGTGAGGGGTCTGTGGGAGGGCGTGGGCGGGGGGGGGAGTCTGCTGATGAGGGCGGTGCTGAGGGGGGGTGGGGTGGGGTGTTGGGAAAGGGTAGGAGGTGGGGTGAGGTTGTGAGTGGGGTTTGGGGGGTCGGGGAAGTGGGGGGGGGGGGTTGCTTGTGGGGGAGGGGGTGGGGTGGTGAGGCGGAGGAGTCCATGGGTTCGGAGGAGTCTTCTGTGATGATGGGGAGAGGGGAAGGGTGAATAGTGGGCTGGGGGACCGATGGGGGGGCTGGAGGGTGGGGGGAGGGATGGGCGTGGTAGGAGGAGGTGGAGGTGGGATGTGAGGCTGTGGGTTGGTGTAGGGGCCATGTGTTGTGGGATGAGAGGGCCGGGGTGGTGGAGAGTTGAATTTCCGGGAGGGAGGAGAGGTCGAGGGGTAGGTCCTCGTCTTCCTGCAGTTGGAAGTCTGAGGGTTCCAGGTGCCATTGACTTGGGATGTGATTGTTTGTGAGGTGTCGGGACCATTGAAGGAGTAGGGCGGGGGGGTTGCGGTGGAGAGTGTATCGTTTGTGATTGTGAGGGGAGGTGGAGAGGGGGAGGTGGTGAAAATGGGGTCTGAGAGACGGGCTTTCCCGAAGGTGGAGTAGTGGTGGGGGTGATGTTGAGGGTGCAAGTGGAGTGAGTGAGAGCGCCTCTGTGGGTGTATGTGTGGGTCAATGGAATGGTGATTGTGCCGTTGGTTGAGATGATGATGCAATACATTTCGGGGCTGAGGGATATTTGTATGCTTGTGGTGATGGCGGAGGAGGCGGAGGGGTGTGAGCGAAAGTATGAGCCATCGGGGAACTTTTTCAGGGATGTGTAGTGATAGAGGCTGGGGGGGTGTTGGGGGGGGGGGTGGTTGTGGGGGTGTTGTGTGTGAGGTATTCAATGGCTGTTTGTGATAAGAGGGTGTGAAGCCATTGTGAGGGGGGAATGGTGCCGTCTGGGTTGATGCAAGGGAGGGAGAGGGAGTGGCGGGATTGTATGAGGACTGTGGTGAGGCAGGTGTCTGCCCATGATAGGCCGGGTACAAGGCCTGAGACAGGGGGGGTGTGACGGTGATGGAGTGAAGGTGATTATCAGGGGGTACGGTTTCATGGGGTGAATACGAAAAATGGGTATGGATACAGGGCCGGATTGTGAATGAATGGGATTCTTGGGTAGGTGGAGGATATTTACCCAGAATGAGGAGGGGTCGGCCTCGATCGGGGTCGGTGTGTCCAGCGGTTGGACGGCGTCCGCGAACTGAAGGATGAACTGGGCTTGTTCTGGAAGGTCTTCGAGTCTGCATTGGGGGTGAGTCGAGGTGGCTGATCCGGTCGAGGTGAGAGCGGTTGCGAGGTCAGAGGTGAGGAGGTCCTGTAGGAGAGCGATCACCTCTTGGCCGGTGATACCGGAGAACATGGGGGAGCGGATTTTCACTCGACGACCTGAAACTGCAGGAGCTGAGGCATCTCGTAGGAAGCGAATTTTCTGCTGTCTCAGATTGCGCAGGATCGAAGGGGAGAAGGTCGCAGAGGTAGGCACGGGACCGGCCAAACTGAATTCACGTTGGTGTGAAGTTAGCTGGTACAGGAGACCAACCGCTATACAGGAGGTGGGGATAGCCAGGCCGACTTCCTGGAAGCCCGAGTGGAGCTCGACGGGTAGGGGGGTGGTATCATCGCATTTCGGGGCGGTGGGGTGTTGTGTGCGAGAGGAGTTCGCTGTCCAGCTCGTGTGGTGGACGAGCTCCCTTCCGATTATATTTTGATGCGGTTGGGGAGATCGGTGAGGTTGTTGACGCATTCGAGGAGCCAGCGACGGGTCACCGAGCAAGCGGATGCGATCGGGTCGGGGTGCGACGGATCTGGCATGAAGACTCCATGGAGCTAGAAGCGGGCAAGGTGAGGGGGGGTAGTGGAGTACTGGCCTGTAAGGAGGAGCGTGTCGATCATTCTGGTGGAGAAGTCGTCGGCTTGTCCGAGAGTCGCTGTTGACCTAGGGGCGGACATGACTAGGGGGGTCTGGTGACCGCGACGGAGTGGGAGGGGGTCCGTGGCTGTGCCCAATATCTATTGGGGGTGGGGGAGTTGAGTGGTAGAGAGGAACGGAGTCAGCGGGTGTCCCGCGAGTTTGTTCCTGGGATGGTATAAGTCCGTAAAGCGGCCGTGTTGCGGGGGATCCCACACAAGCGCCTGCTTGTAGGAGGGAGGGGGGGTGGGGGGCGAAGACATTGCAGTCGAGCGGGATGTCGAGTGGGGAATAGAGGTAGCAGAGGTGAGTGTGGCTTGTCGAGTGAGAAATTGAGAGCAGTGCGCGTGTTGGCTGCACGCGACCAGGCCTGATGGGACCTGGGTTTGATTGATGTTGGCGGCGGACAGGGACGTCCGGACGCTCGGAGGGGCGCGATGGAGTGCGCCGGCCGCCGGGGGAGAGGGTTTTTGTAAGCGATGTGTAACGCAAGTGCTCCGTAGTACTGTGACGGGTACATATTTGGTTTTTGAAGCGGATGGCGCGGTAGCTGTCGGGGGGATGAATTTCAAATCCATGGAAGCTGCGCCTTTGAGTGTGTACCGTCCGGTGTCGCTACGGATCCACTGACCGTTTTGAGCTAGGCTCGGGTGGGGTGAGGTGAATGGTACTCGCTGTTCAGCGGCCATGTCCACCAGTCTTGCGCTCAATGGGAGGACAGGCCCAGAGCGAAGACGATCGGTGATGCTCATTCGAGCTACCGACCCATCCCCGTGTTATGTGGTTTAGTAGTACTTTAGTAGTACTTTGGATCGTTTTACTGTCTTTAGTGACGGTAGGATACGTTTTTTGAGGTGTGGATATTTAAGACGGGGACTTACTGGTAGAGGAGAGAGACCGGTACATAATAGAATTACGCCACACCCAGATTGTAAGAAACCTTGTTCCTAAGACAATCTTACTAATTCTCTCTACGCTGTATAATTAGATCCAGAGATTAGGTTCTACTATTAGTCTAAGGTTGCCAACTTAGCCTAACCAAAGTAGCACCTCACACGTGGTTTCGGAGCCTCAGAACAGCTAGACGAGACGAAGATGTCTAACCGAGCAGGAGAGAGACTACCAGAGGAAGTCGATGGTCGACCAGAGGGTGCGCCTTCTGGGCCGACACAGCCGACGTCGACAGATGGTAGAAGACAGACAGTGCGAGAAGGATCGAGTCCCACGATGGAGCCTATGTCGGTACACGTCACCGAGATGCTACAACGACTAAGTAACCGAGTTGACACTTTTTCGACTGAGCTATCTCGACTGCGTGACCACGTCGACAACGGTTTCAGACATTTTGAAGGACGAGTGAACAGAAGCCGAGAAACGGAGAATTTTCTTCGAGGAGAACAATTGAGATCGGAGAGGACGCGAGAGATGCCAAGCATGATGCCGAACGATGTCAAACAAGCCAAGATCAAGAGCATCGCTACGACTAACATCGACGAGCTGAGAAACTGGTTCCGACATGCACGAGGGTATCTACGGTATCACAGCGTTAACCCTGAAGAGCAAAGAGGAGTGTACTTGGTATCTGACTTTCTGGAAGGACCACTATCGAAGTGGTGGTACTCCCAAGTTGCGCAGACTGGAGATGAAGTCGGTGGAGGATTTTCCGGAGTTTCTGAGATGGAGAAATCCTTAATTCAGGAATTCTGCGGAAGAACACCGGCGGAACAAGCGAGATTGAATTTGGACAAAGCGAGACAGAAAACCACGGTCCTGAAGTATGCGAACTATTTTCGAGAACAATTATTGGAGCTTCCTCACCGTCACGAAGAAGATAACGTACATGATTTCCAGCGCGGTTTGAGACCCTCGATTCATAAGGAGGTTGCCCTGAAAAACCCTAAGACCCTACACGAGGCGATTCAAGCAGCTCTGCGAGCGGAGGCAGCGGAGACCAAGATTGAGACGACCCAACGCTCGACAGGCCGACTGAACGCCATCGAAGAAGACAGCGACTTTTCGGAGGCAGCGGAGGAGGTCGACAGTGAGTCGGAGGAAGATTCGCATGGCGCGACCGAAGAAAAGCCGCGGGAGCTGTACGAGATTAGACGCCTCAATCAAGAGGAGGTCGACAGATTTAGGAAGGAGGGCAAGTGCTTCATTTGCCACAAGAAGGGACACATCGCTATCGACTGCCCAGACAGAAAGAACAAGAAGAACGACAGAACGAAGAAATCCCGGCCGGGAAAGTGAGACATGAGTCGGCAGCTCGCGGCAAGCTGCATGATGAGGTTTCGTCTCCTACAGCGACTCAGGAAGAGACCAGAACAGAAGAAGTACGAGACCCGTTACCTGAAACGACATTGAGGCCAGTCTTTAGGAGCAAGGACTTTAGCGACTGGATGATGAATAGGGAGTATTTCCTGAAGTACTCTCAGACCTACGGACCTTTCGACTTAGATGGAGCTAGCGATAATGACGGCCTTAATTCTCAAGTGGCGGAGGATTTTTGCTGTCCGGCGCGCCCATTTCAGGAGAGAGATTTACATAAGTACCGGAGAATTTGGCTAAATGCGCCATTTAATGAATTAGAAGATTTTTTGGGCCATTATTTGCGGAGTAAACTGCTTCATCCCCATATGAGAGCGGTTATAGTGGTTCCAAAATGGAGGGCAAAACCATGGTTCAAGCTGCTGCGAAATTTCCGACTTGTCGACGAGCTGGCGGCGAAAGAACATGTGTTTACCTGCCCCACGAACGATGGAATAGAAGGAAGAAGGCAAGATGTTGGACCGACAAGATGGACGACGCAAGTCTACGTCGACGACACCGATCGAGTTCGATTTCTGCCTCAGAACCTACAGAATCCCCCGAAGACCTACTGGACTCACTCGACGACTCTTGTTACCGATGGCCGACGAGTGTTACTAGCGAAAGAGGACACTGGCATGGTCCGGTTTCCTGGTGGCAAACAGGAGATTGAAGACGCGACCCCGGAATACACAGCAGTGCGAGCTCTTACGGAGACAACTGGATTTAAGGTGAACGAAACAAATTTACGCCTTTTAGGGACGGAGTCTTCCGGACAAAATAAGCGCTACGTGTATATCGCTCGCGTTCGACCCGGATCGATACCGGACGCTACGTCAACTTCTTCGGCAGTATGGGCTACATGGAAGGAATTAATTTCGGCACGGCGTACGGGCTATCTAGTCCGTGGAGAACAGCAGTTCCCTCTTCGTTACGAGACTTTTGGAAAACCCATCGACGGGTGGATGAACAAGAACGTCCGACTAGAAGACAGTGTTCCTGCGACGCTACATGTATCCACAACCCTGTCTGGAACAAGTCTGTTAGTGTTGGGAGGCACCTTACGCGGACATCGATGCCGTATTTTGGTTGACTCTGGCGCTTCGGAAAATTTCTGCAAGGCTGAGTGGGTACGGGAGCATCACATCCCGACGGTTACTGGAGAGAAATACCGGATAAAATTGGCAGATGGTAGTACAACTACGACTCGCCATCGACTACGGAATGAAGTGCTCACAGTAGGGACCCTGGACATACGTCTGGACGCAATTACGACAGAACTGGATAAATTCGACATCATCCTCGGTCAACCTTGGTTACAAGCCGTCAACCCGGATATAGATTGGTCTACTAAAACGATTCGCGACCGTAAAACTGGCGAAGCTATGGTGTCTGGCGACGAGTACACCGTACCTGTGACAGTACATCACTTGGAGGCGGATGCGATGGCAAAGCTGCTTAGACAACGACCAGCAGACCTCTTCGTGATTGGACTACGAGAAGTACAGGACGCGGTCGACGACATCAACACTGATCAACAACCTGAGTGGACGACTTCGTTACGAGATTCCCTGAATGAGTTTACGGACATTATCAAGGAGCCTGACGGTCTACCGCCAACTCGCGAGTGCGACTTTGAAATTAATTTGGAGTGCCATGAACCACCTAAGGAGCGAACGTACCGTATGTCACCAGCAGAACTCCGGGAGGTTCAAGTACAGTTGCAAGACTTACTCGCAAAAGGCTGGATTCGTCCGTCTAAATCTCCGTACGGTGCCCCGATTTTATTTGTACGCAAGAAGGATGGTACCATGCGTATGTGCGTAGACTACCGGAAACTCAACGACCTTACGAGGAAAGACCGAACACCGTTACCCCGGATTGATGAGTTACTCGACTCGCTATATGGGGCTCACTATTTCAGCACGCTGAACCTGTATAAAGGCTATCATCAAGTTCGAGTCAAGGAGCGCGACATACATAAGACAGCATTCCGAACTCATTACGGATTGTTCGAGTACTGCGTTCTACCCTTTGGACTTTGTAACGCCCCAGCTAGATTCCAAGCGATGATGAATCGAGTTTTGGCCCCGTATCTTGGCAAGTTATGCGTGGTATATTTGGACGACGTGTTGATCTACAGTAAGACGGCCGACGAACACCTCGAGCATATTCGACTCGTGTTACGAGAGCTGCAGCGACACCAGTTGCATATCAAACTCTCTAAGTGTTACTTCGGACGATCGAGCGTCAATTTTCTTGGGCATGTGGTGGAAGCTGGACAGATCCGAATGGACCCCGACAAGGTTGAGGCAGTACAAAATTGGCCCCGACCGAAATCTGTGACTGAAGTACGTGGATTTCTGGGACTTGCTGGATATTACCGGAGGTTTATCAACCAATTCGCAACCCTAGCAACCCCATTAACGGACCTGACCAAAAAGACGCCGGAATTTCGCTGGACTCCTCAAGCCGAGTCAGCATTCGAGCAAATTAAAGACGCGATGGTACGTGCACCAGTACTGGTAATTCCTGACACTTCTCCTAATGCAAGGTACACACTGTACACAGATGCTTCTGGATTTGCAGTAGGAGCTGTGCTATTACAAGACCAAGGTATTGGATTACAACCTGTTGCGTACCATGCTCGAAAGATGAACAAGCATGAGGTACACTATCCTGTCCACGAACAAGAGCTACTGGCAGTTCGCGACGCTCTACTGAAGTTCCGTTGTTACTTAGATGGCGCGGCGGGATTTACAGTAATTACGGACCACGACACGTTGCGACACTTCTTTCGGCAGCGCGATTTGTCTACTCGACAGGTGCGATGGCTTCAAGTTTTAGCACCTTACAAGCGACAGATGGACATCGTATACAAGAAGGGAGCAGTCAACCAGGCAGACGCTCTGTCTCGCCGACCTGACCTGAAGGACTCATTACGGAAGCTGCAACTGTTACGCGATTGGACCAACGACGAAGCAGAATGCGAGTTACACGCACAGATTTTTTCCCTGGAATCCCGGTTACATCCTGATTCTGGACTTCATGCGGAAATCAAAAGCGCTTATGATTCGGACAAATATCTGCTTACCCGGAAATCTCTGCCTACCTGGCTGGTACGTCAATCTAATGGACTCTTGTACGCCTACGGGACAAGACTGTATGTTCCGAACGTCTCTACATTGCGATCGAGAGGACTGTACGAACTACACGACGCACCGACCGCGGGACACCCTGGTATTATTTGACTATTGGCAGCAGTAACCCGGACGTTTTGGTGGCCTAACATGAAGCGGACAGTACAACACTATGTACGCAGCTGTGTTACCTGTCAACGCAACAAGGCAGCGCGACACAAGCCTTATGGACTCCTTCAATCGCATGAGGTACCGACCAGGCCCTTTGAGCATGTATCGCTTGACCTGATTACGGACCTTCCTGAGTGCGATGGGTATGATGCTGTGGTGGTATTCGTCTGTATGCTTACGAAACGGACGATTGTCGAGCCAATTACGAAAACGATTACATCGGAACAATTAGCAAAAGTTATGCACCGCGCTGTTTTCGGCATTTTGGCTTACCACGGAAATTAATATCCGATCGAGATCCCCGGTTTATGAGCGACTTCTGGCAAACCCTATTTAGGGCTGTTGGCACCAAGCTTAATATCTCTACGAGCTATCACCCCCAGACAGATGGCCAAACTGAACGAGTAAACCAGACATGGGAGCAAGTCATACGATGCTATGTGCACCCCTTGCACGACGACTGGGTTCAACACCTTACCAACGTGGAGTTCGCGATCAACGCAGCGGTTTCTACGTCAACGACTATGTCTCCATTTAAGGCGACGCTAGGATTTGAGCCGACATCTCCAACGACGGCTACATTTGAAGATAACGAGCCTAGCCGTACTTTACCGGAGCAAGTGAAAATTCTGGTCGAGATGCACAGATTTGCCCACGACTGCGTCAAAGCAGCCCATGCACACATGCAAGACGCTGCAAATCGGCACCGGTTACCAGTACCTTTTACAGTTGGCGACAAGGTTAAGCTCAAGGCGACAAATCTACGGTTTGTACAACAGCCATGTTCTAAACTACGCGACCGCTACATTGGACCGTTTCTCATTACGGAGGAAGTTTCCCCGGTTGCATTTCGGCTTAAGCTACCCCCTGGAGTACGGAATCACGATGTTGTACACGCCAGTCTACTGGAGAAATGGAATTCAGAACCAGAACAGGCCAACAGTGCGCAGCCAATTCCGATTGTGCACGATGCGAAGCGATTTGAAGTCGATAAAATACTCGACGTGGCTTTTAACTCCAATGGCACGGGACTTTTGTTTAAGGTCCGCTAGGCAGCACCGTTCAACGTACCTAGCGAGGACACTTGGGAACACATGCGAGGAGTCAACCACTTAAACATCTTTTCCGAATTCCTTCGAACGGATGTTTATCGAGAATTTTCTGGCACCCCTGACTTTGTCAAATTTCGCAATCACTGGCCTGCAAGAACCCCCAAGAAACCAAGACCATGAGTACTGCACAAAGAGGACGCTGGTGCTTAAGGAGGGGAGAGTGTCATATCCTAGCCCATTTAGCTAAGTGCTAGTATCAGACATTATTTATTTCCTCTAAATGGTACCTGTATCTTAGCGATATTCAGTGACTCTTTTATTGTCATCACGGCAGTACAACTGTATCGCCGTATTTTCCCTCGACACTACAGAGTTACTAGCAGTATCTCTTCTAGATAGTTCTTTTCTAGATAGTTCGAAGAGCTTGTGCGATAAGGTTAGATAGACGGTACATGTAACCTCATTTAACCTGTATCACTAGTAATAGTTTGGTTTAGTTAGCAGACAGCACAAGCTACAGGTTCTAAGGCTGTTTCTAGAACACCTGAGGTGTGGATATTTAAGACGGGGCCTTACTGGTAGAGGAGAGAGACCGGTACAGACCAAATTTACGCCACACCCAAATTGTAAGAAACCATGTTCCTAAGACAATCTTACTAATTCTCTCTACGCTGTATAATTAGATCAAGAGATTAGGTTCTACTATTACTCTAAGGTTGCCAACTTAGCCTAACCAAAGTAGCACCTCACAATTGGCCTCAATGTCTTTTGAGGTAACGGGTTTCGTACTTGTTCTGTCTTGGTCTCTTCCTGAGTCGTTGTAGGAGACGAAACCTCATCCTGCAGCTTGCCGCGAGCTGCCGACTCATGTCTCACTTTCCCGGCCGGGGTTTCCTCGTTCTTTCGTTCTTCTTGCTCCTTATGTATGGGCAGTCGATAGCGATGTGTCCCTTCTTGTGGCAAATGAAGCACTTGCCCTCCTTCTTAAATCTGTCGACCTCCTCTTGAGTGAGGCGTCGAATCTCGTACAGCTCCCGCGGCTTCTCATCGGTCGCGCCATGCGAATCTTCCTCCGACTCACTGTCGACCTCCTCCGCTGCCTCCAAAAAGTCGATGTCTTCGATAGCGTTCAGCCGGCATGTCGAGCGTTGGGTTATCTCAATCTTAGTCTCCGCTGCCTCCGCTCGCAGGGCCGCTTGAATCGCCTCGTGTAGGGTCTTAGGGTTTTCAGGGCAACCTCCTTATGAATCGAGGGTCTCAGACCGCGCTGGAAATCATGTACGTTATCTTCTTCATGACGGTGAGGAAGCTCCAATAATTGTTCTCGAAAGTAGTTCGCATACTTCATGACCGTGGTTTTCTGTCGCGCCTTGTCCAAATTCAATCTCGCTTGTCCCACCGGTGTTCTTTCGCAGAATTCCTGAATTAAGGATTTCTTCATCTCATAAACTCCGGAAAATCCTCCACCGACTTCATCTCCTGTCTTCGCAACTTGGGAGTACCACCACTTCGATAGTGAGCCTTCCATAATAAAGCCAGATACCCAGTACACTCCTTTCTGTTCTTCGGGGTTGACGTTGTGATACCGTAGATACCCTCGTGCATGTCGGAACCAGTTTCTCAGCTCATCGATATTAGTCGTAGCGATGCTCTTGATCTTGGCTGGTTTGACATCGTTCGGCATCATGCTCGGCATCTCTCGCGTCCTCTCCGATCTCAATTGTTCTCCTCGAAGAAAATTCTCCGTCTCTCGGCTTCTGTTCACTCGTCCTTCAAAATGTCTGAAACCGTTGTCGACGTGGTCACGCAGTTGAGATAGCTCAGTCGAAAAAGTGTCAACTCGGTTACTTAGACGTTGCAGCATCTCGGTGACGTGTACCGACATAGGCTCCATCGTGGGACTCAATCCTTCTCGCACTGCCTTCCTTCCACCATCTGTCGACGTCGGATGTGTCGGCCCAGAAGGCGCCCCCTTTGGTCGACCATCGACTTCCTCTGGTAGTCTCTCTCCTGCTCGGTTAGACATCTTCGTCTCGTCTAGCTGCTATGAGGCTCCAAAACCACGTGTGAGGTGCTACTGTGGTCAGGCTAAGTTGGCAACCTTAGACTAATAGTAGAACCTAATCTCTTGATCTAATTATACAGCGTAGAGAGAATTAGTAAGATTGTCTAGGAACAAGGTTTCTTACAATCTGGGTGTGGCGTAAATTTGGTCTGTACCGGTCTCTCTCCCTCGGCCAGTAAGGCCCCGTCTTAAATATCCACACCTCAGGTGTTTTAGAAACAGCCTTAGAACCTGTAGCTTGTGCTGTCTGCTAACTAAACCAAACTATTACTAGTGATACAAATTATCTGAGATTATCTGTACCGTTTATCTAACCTTATCGCACAAGCTCTTAGAACTATCTTGAAA
>JAPMLY010000601.1:36725-60713 GCA_026401115.1 Tetraselmis chui
ATCTGCAATCCAAACTGTACAGGCTTATTATTTGGTTACAAGAAAAACTAGATGAGCACGGACAGGGAAAGTGGGAGGGGAGACAAAAGGGCAAGAGTGACAAGAGGATCACGGAATCCAAAGCACGGCAAAAGGAAAGCACTACATTGTGCACAAACCTAGCAGATTGAACTAAGGAAACTCCTAGGCCGCGCCGAGAATGCAACACGTGGAGGCGACAAGCGGCGCCTCACGCGCCGCTCGAGGAAACACGAGGACGCTTGCGGCCCATGGCGCGGGTGAAGAGCGCCGTAGCAGGAGAAGGCATCCCGGCCGAGCAAGAAGCGGCCTCGACGCCGTCCGCAGCGGCGGACAAACCGCGCAAGACGTTGTCCGCGTGAGCAACATGGACGGCGAGAGAGACCTTTCGACGCCAGGAGGCCAACAACTTGCCCACATGCATCCCTTTAGATGCGGCTGCCTGCTTGGCTAGCTCCGTCAAGAAAGCCGTGGCGTGGCCGCCGAGAGTACCAAATTCCGTGACAGCAAAGGGAATGAAACGGATGTCGGGCCGACTCCTCACCCCTTCGGAGTACTTCTCGAACTTGGTCTTCTCAGCACGGCGGAGAGCGACTTCGGGTGACGGGGGGCTAGAAACGCCGAACAAACCGGAAACCACGGCATCAAGGGCAAGTTTTGAGCCTCGGATGCCGTGATAGTGCAAGACACCCACATCCGCGGGGAGACCGTCGTTGCCGTTGGGGAGTTGAACTAACATCGTGGGATCTGTGAGAACCTCGACGCCAACCCCGAGTGCGCCACGAACCTCGGAGATAATTTCCGCAAGGGCCGTCACTAACCAAGAGTGAGCGGTGTGGACCGAAGCATCTCCGCCGCATCGAGCCAAATGGTCCGCGAAAGCAGTGGCCCACGCATCGTCCGACATGTCTACACCCGCCGACGAGAACGCACCCCGCATAGCTTGAACCGAGAGATGGCAAGAAGCACAAGCAGTGGGGGAGCGTAGAGTAGAGAGGATGCGGGATGAGGGTAGGCCGAAGATGCGACAGACCGCGACGCGGAAAACTGCGTCGTAGTGCTCAGGGAACTTGTCGCGGAGCTCGCCCAAGCGACCGGAAGTAGGCGGGTCCGAAGCCAAAAACGCAAGGGCGCCGTGGCCGAGACGAGATACAAAACGCCTAGACTCCGGCCGAGCGCGGTTGGAAAACGTGGGAGCGAGCTTCGCGAAGCGAAACAAGTTGACGCACTCACTGATGTCCGCTTGTAGCTTTAGAAAGATGCCCGTGGCAAACGCCGAAAGGGGTACGAGCGAGGGTAGGCCATCAAGGGACCGAGAAGTCTGCTCGTTGTTTGATCGTGCTTCAGCTACGCAGCCTGCGCGAGCCACCGTTGGACGTTGCGGGGGGAGCATCGCTAAGACTGTGGTTATCAAGGGTTCAGACTCGGCGAGAGCGTGAGAACCGCACGCAACATCTAAGCGCGCCCACGACGCAGCGAGTTCTAACGACCACATGGGTGCGTTGTCGCCGTCGTCTCCGTCCGGTGTGCCGGGCCTTCGGGACACCGCTGTGGTCATAGCAGTCGCTAACCGTCCATACATGGTCGGCTCCATCGGAACATCGTCTTGGGAGTCCCCGCGCACGCGAGCATCTTGTGTTGTAAGGAAACGGATAGCTGAGCCCACTGCCAAACCGGCCGCTCCGACATGGGCCGCGTCCGCCAAGGCAGCCAAGTCCCCCACCCCCATGCCTCCGAAACGTATAGGAAGAGACATCTCGGAGCGAGTGTTGCGGGGTAGGCTAGCTGCGGGAAGACCCAATATCTCAGCCGCCACATCTAGGGTGGCATTGTCAGCGCGCTCGAGGAAGGTCACGACGGTGTCGCCGTAGCCCTCGCCCCCGCCAAGACCTCGGGGGGCTGTACGGGCAAAGTGTCCGAAGCGGCGGTTGCAATGTTGATGGATACGAAGCGCAGTGTGAGAGTGCCGGTGAGCCGCTAGACCCCTTAGACGCTCGCCGTAGGCCTCATACTTACTTAAGGCCGTTTCAAACACGTCTCGAGCAAAATACGATGTACCCAATGGCCCTCCCAATACTTTCGTCCCTTCCGTGGAGACGTTTACTCCCCGCATGATGTGGCCGTTGGGTAAGTTGTCGAAAGCATCACCGACACCCAAAGGGGAATACAAGCAGTTTTTGCGGATGGTTACTGTGAGGCCGACGCTAGCATACGCCTCCGGCATAGCGTCGCCAATAGCCACGAGAGACGGAGGGGGTCCCAAGAAGTGAACATCGTCAGAATAACCGCAGACAACGGATTCGTTCGGGGCAATCGCAGCCAATTGCTTGTATACCCTGGAGGCAACAATTGCGAAGAACATGGCCCCGAGGACGCAACCTTGATGGACTCCACGGGTACTCGGAATGCGCATGGCCGGGCCGTGAGCATTTGATGAGTCGTAAACGTACAAGGTAGATGGACGGCCATACAACATAGTAGCGACACGGAGCAACGGTCGAAGCGCGGGATTTGCTGACAACTCCTCAAACAAGGGACGCCGCAGGAACTCGTTGAACGCGTTGGATGCGTCGCCTTGCATGTCTGCCCAGTCCGGTGAAGCGTCAAGCGCGGCTCGAACCATGAATTGTACGATCTCAACCCCGCCGCGAACGCCGACGCGAAATTGGTGCCGAGCAGCCAACCATTGAGACACTTCGTCACCAATTACGGCGAGAAGCGCGCGATTCGCGAAACGAACTAAAACGGAGCCAATTCCAATCGGGCGCAACGTCCCCTTTTGGCCGCGAAGTTCTTGCTCTTGTGCGCGTCGTTGTTCGGGATCAAGCTTGTCTAGCGGGATAAGTGTGGCAGAGGCAAGGAATGAAGCAACGCCGGGTGGAACCTCTGCATTCACGATGGCTTCGGCTAAACCGGTGAGAGTGCAAGGGGAACCCAACGCGCGAAGAGTTTCAAACCTCCAACCGTCGACGTGAGGACTAGATTTTCGAGGGCATCTAGCAACGACCTCCATAATATCGACTTCCGAAGCGCGGAGTTTGATACGAGGGAGGGAGAAGGGATCCGGCAACACGTCCGCGAGGTCGTCATCGTCTTGTGGGTGCAACCGTGATAATTCCTCGTGCACCCCACGACCACTTGCAACGGGGTTGGAGCTTAGGGCCTCCATAGCACGGCGGTACGCCCCAACCGCAGCTAGACTAGCCGCCCGGTTGGCGACCTTGGCCGAGACGCCGTTATGAAAGGGTTGCGAAGGGGAGATGGGGTCGGTACCGGCCCTCGAAAGTGAGGTAGGTGGCGGTGCCCGCCCATTGGTAAGGGATGCGTGGGCGCGAGCGGCGGAAAAAAATGTATCAAGATCTCCTGACGCCCAATGGGCTAAGCGGTTGTCACGGTAATCGGCGACCGGGTCAGGGGGCAGATGCCCCGCAGAAGTGAAATCAGCCATGGGGCGCAAAACTAAGCGCGGGAATAAAAGCAACGCCGCCCAAGCCGCTTCCGCGGAAGCTCCTTGGGTGGCCCTACCGCGGAAAGACAAAACGCAACCGACAAGCTCCTCGAAGACCGGCTTGACGAGGCGTACCACCGAAGGGGGGACGCCGTTCGAGGACGTACTAGATCGGAAAGAAAGGAGGTAGGACTCGAAGAAGGCTTTAGAGTTCTCCCCGCCAGTGGCCCCATGATCAAGGCACCATTGGACGGCGGGGGGCAAGGACTGGGGATGCGGCGGGGACGGCCGACCTCGCTGGAGCGAAGCACCGCATGCCGGCTGTTGGGATGGCGTAGTATTGCGGTGAGAGCAGGAATGTAGGTGTCTACTAAGGTCACCGCTCCGAAAGTATCGTCCGCAAAAGGTGCACGGCGCGAGAAGGTGGCGATCGGCATCCACAACTGGGCAATTGTCGGGCGCAAAAGTGCACGTTGTCGCGGGGGAGTTTAGATGGGCGCATAGCGCTTGAAGGGTCGGGAACGACGCGGAGCAACTAACGCACCTCAAAGGAGCGGGGGGTAAAAAACGAGACGGTGTATGTCCAGGTCGTAAGGCATGCGAAGGCGTTTGAGCGTTAGTAGGTGATGATGTCGGAAGGTCACCCGGAGCGGGGGCCATAGGGCACGACCTTGCCCCGCCGCCGGGCGACCGGCCTAGAGGTGGCGGTGGAGGACGCCGATGACTATGTCCCGGCCTTGTCGCCGCGGCGGACATCCGGGGTGGCACGTGTGTCGCGTCCTAATATAAGTAGAACACGCGGGGTCGAAGAAGGGGGGGGGGGTATGTGGCTTGGACGATACCGGAAGTCGCCCGAGGTGGCGCTGTGGCGTGCCTTGGAGGGAAGATTCGCCGCCGACGTGGTGGGCTCCTCGATGCCGGTCCGTCGCGCCTCTAACCTCGCGTTGCTTGTAGTGGGGAGCCTTGGAGCCCGCGATGGAGATGCTCAAGAAAAGAGCAAAGAAGCTATTTGGTACCCGTGTACCAACCACCGCAAGAGTCGGAAGGCAACTCCGTCGTACAACGCCGTATCGTAGCGGGGCGCCAAGCGATGAAGGATGACCTTGCAAATAGCGGGCTCCGAGTACGGGTAGCGATTAGAATGAACTTAGAGCAGTACTGAAGTTTTGGTACCCGTACAGTGATAGCGATGACGCGTGCCGATGCCTTGAGCCTTGCTGAAAGGGATGACCACGCGCGGGCGAAAGTTGTAGCGATACCGGTACCGGTCAAGGGTCTCGAGGATGCCGATAATAGGCGCGGTACGGGCAGTTGTACCCGGTCGCGGTTCGAGCGACGAATAAAAGATCCCGGGAGGGTCACGCTGGCGGTGGAACAAATAAAACGCACCGGAGCCGCCGACGGCGAGTGACCGCCGACGATAGAAAGGAGAACTTTGTGTATAGGTACCGCACGATGTCACAACGTATGAGAGCGCCGAGACAAAAGCAAACACGAAACTGTACAGGCTCGTTTAAGTTTAGGCAGTATTAATTAAGTTAAAAGGGAATCCCAAACTACGGGTACGGGTACCCTCCACAAACGTTCGGACATGCTTGATGTTGGGCATAAGCTAGTCGAGAACACGCTCCCCTCTTACCACGTCAAGCACGACGACACCCATGTGGAAGGTGGGGGTTCTTCTTGGGTCGTGAAACCCAATGCTAGGCAGGCCGCGTCTCGAGGACAGATGACGTCGGTTAGACAGCCCTAACGCTTGACACGTAAGCGTAGCTTGCAGGCGTAAGCAGTCTGGGCAAAAACCTATATAAGCCCAGCGCAGTAGAGGGAGGTGACAGAACCTTTTAACAATTCCATTATTCACTTACAACATCTACTGCCTAAGCACATTAGTGAAACATCTTTCACCATTGCCTCTCTCTCTCGACAACATCATTTTGCCATCTTGCAACGACAGAACTAGACAGACTATAACATATTTGTGCTAGCGTTTAGCTTTCAAAGGCTAACCGCCACACCCAGGTACCGCCCAAGATTTGGAGAGCCGCGCAGAAGCAAGCAGCCGTCGAAGACCTGATAAAGCGAATGTTGTCGGTAAAGTTTGTCGAATTAAGCCCATAATTTCCCATGAAATTGTGTGAATTGCACACGTCGTTATGAGCGCCACGCTTTGGCATTGCTCAAGCGCTCATACTAAGTTGTATATTACTAAGTGGTCCTCATAATCGTATTTTGAGGGACTTGTTGGAGGGGGTTTGGAGGCGTGTGTGCCGTGTTCAAAACGCGAGGTTTGGTTTGCGGTTGTGTGAATAGAGGACGGAAGTTCACGCCGCATGCACGGGTGATATATTTGGAAAGCGTGCGAGAAAAAACCCAAATGACGCAAGTTTGGACAAACTTTGTACATTGTAAGTAGGCGAGAGCGATTGGCTGAAATTGCACAACCGGCGTCTTCTCGTTTTGTTATTGCATCGCTTTTCCTTTCCAATGGAGGGTTGCCTTTCCGTTATGGAGATGCATGACACGAATGTAAAGTTGTATGGGGAGTGTATTGTCTACTTCTATGCTTGGGTGCGTGGGTGTGTATGTTTAGGGTAGTAGTGACGGGAGGGTGGGGAATTCCCTATGTCGGACAGATCTGACTTTAACCTACTTTCAACAATATATCCTGCCGAAGCGTCTAAGGGCTGAGAATACGATGTAATGCGGACATCGTTGGCGCCTCGTATTCTCGATTGTTTCGTAGAAGGGAAAGAAAAACCACGAAGGCTTGATATAAACTAAGGGAGTGTGGCGCAGTTCAATCAAATCAAAAGTGAGTGAATCTGTCGCTACGAGACAAGAGCACTTAGAAAACATTTCTCCGCTCCCCCCTATCATCATCGATACTATTCGCGTTATCCTTTGCCTTACTACGTACACCTACCACATAGAGCCTCGCGGATGAGCGCCTTGATAGGGCCAACCCAAGTCGATGGCAAATGGGGGATCATCTAGATTGTTGAATCCGCCGTGACACCACGGAAGAAGACGTTGCGCCGTTCGGGTCGTGATTAAGGCGGGGAAGCGGACCCGCCCGGAACAGCAACTCCGAGGAAGAGCGATATTACGGGCGCTGGGTAGCCTGACGGGGCGCGATACGCTTTCTCGCTATCGTTGAATTCATGTATCGGTATTGCCTTCCTTAGCATGATGTTCTATCTACGATAAATCGGACTTGTCGGCGGCCAATTCATCAGTGTGAAATCCGACTAGCTATGCAACCATCACGTTTGGGTTGTTTTAGCGAAGTGAGCGGGTGCGTCATCTTGTTGGAATATCAAGATTGGTCTCGTAGCATCATTCATCTACATTCTATCAATCGTCGGCATGCTATGATGAGCTTCTCTTCCAACAATTTCACAAATATCTTGCCATTCACGCCCTTGCTCTCGCGCTTGAATCCCGTGGTGCCCGTTGTGACGAACAAGTCGGTCGTCCCCCTTTCAGTGACTGCGGCTTAGACATGCACGTTTCTACGGCATCGATATGTTGGCACGGCAGGGGGTTCATCCTAAAACAAAATCCACCGCTTTGTCATCCACGCCCTTGGGGAATAACCATGAAATCTTAGAGTCCGAGATAGCTACACTTGCCCAGCTCTTGTCGACCCATTGCTTGAAAGTATGGACGCGCTTGCGTGCGGCTATTACGGTCAGCAACTTGTGCTTCTATTTCGAAGGCGCCAAGCCGCGAGATTCGCCTTCACAAACTTGCGCATTGTCTCCTTGCCCATGGACAGCCCCATGCCAGCCTTTAAGCCGGTGACGATGGCGAAGTATGTCTGCCCGTCGCGAATGCATGCCTTGAGAACCTCTCGCACCGGTGGACTTGCAAACCCCCGTGCAAGCCTCCCCGAGCGAGCCTTGTCCAAAACGCCCCCGTGTCCTCGTAAGTACGCACACACTTGCGAACTGCGGATGCGCGTGTACCGTGTTGTTGGGCTATTTTTTGTGAAGTTACCCACATGTTTGAAGTCACACACGAGTTGCAGTAGCCACACGTGAGTGGCTGTTGTAGGCCCTAAAATGGTTTTGGAGCCGCGACGCGCTTGATGAGGTCCATCGTGGTGTGCTTAGTTGGGCGACATCCCACCTCCAAACGGTATTCTCTAGTCACACGTAAATGCCTATCATGGCATCGCCGCTTTGTCCCCGGCCATTACTAGCGAATTCAAGGCGGTTAAGAAATTGAGACTTCCTAACGTCATGATCCTTCCAAAGCTGTGATCGGGGTGAGGGCAATTACTCGAGTCGAACCCCCCACGGAGTGAGTCGTGTTGGGGGGTCGGTCGGTAGGTAAATCGGCTTGCGGGTCGGGGGAGGTGTCGCCTTTCGCAACATGGGAGAGGGGGCGAGGCTGGGTGTTAAGCTTGGTGGGATCAGCGGGGAGAGCAGGCGCGGATGTCACCGGGCATGGGTCGGGGCGTGGCATCTTGCCACTAGTGTGGCATGGAAGGAGGCCTTCAACATCTTGGTTGTTCAGGAATTCTTGTTCTAGAAGTTGCTGGCTTTCCGGGGGTGCCGATATGATAATTGCCTAAAGAACAAGTAAGTGGGCGTCAACTCTAGAGCTGCCATGTGAGCGCCCGTTGTTGTGGGGTTGTTGTCAGCGCTTGTTGGTAACGAGTTGCCAGTTGTGCGAGTCCTCGTTGAAACTATTGGGTTCATAGGGGGAGGTAGATCGGAAGGGACTATCTTCCTCCATAGCGACGGGGGAGAGTATTAGGGTTGACTTGTTGATTCTAGTCCATAGTCATGCGGTGAGGATGAGCAGGCACGTTGAAGGCCGGTAGTGCTGGTGTGTGTAGTTGGGGTTGATAGCATGCCGGTCCGTCCACAAGTGGCGCAAGGGGTTTTGTTGTCGCTTAAGCTCGTCGGTGGCTTGGGATAGGAAGGTGGGCCGGATATTAGGGGAAGAAAGTCGTTTTGAGCCCCGTAACAGGTCCGCGCCATGCGCATCGTGGGAGAAGGAGGCGAAGACGGTACTTTGTCTTTCGGTTGTAGCGTGAAAGTGACGCTTCCGGTTAACCTCGGGGGGGCGTCCGCTGGAGAGCCAAGTAGCGTTTGCAACGGCATGGTAAGCCATGTCGGTGTGGTTGATAGTTGCCGTGGTGTGTGGGACGGGTTTCGTGGGAGTGATATTGCCCTTCTCCGGGGAGGGCTTCGGGATGCGGTAGACGCGGAGGAAGAGAGGGTTTATTGGGTCCGGCTTGAGATGAATGGTTACAATCATAAGGGAGGTGACGTAGACGAGGTGGAGGGGGGGGGTGAGAGGCTACGCACCAGTTTCCAGTTGCCAGTAAAGGCGGAGTCTTCCGCTACGAGGGAGAGGCTGTGGTTTCCGTCATGGCCGTCTCCAGTGAGAGTTAGCTCGGTGGCGTATGGACTATGGAGAGGCGTCTATCCCCGCCTCGGTGAACTGGTTGATAAGGTCCTTGAGTCAAAGTTTTCACGTTTCGGTGGCCATGTCGTGGGCGACGGAATCCGTGAGAGCCTGGTCTAGCTTCCCGACAGAGGGTAGAACGAAGCTTTCGATGTGCTTGGCTTTCATCGTGTGACAAGCCATGCCCCACTTGTAGAAGATCTTGTCGACATCATGTGAGACGGCAACTTTGCTTCCGTATGGGGAGGGGGGGGGGAGGGGGGGAGGGGGCAGTTCCGAAGACAATGAAGTGTACGTAGCGGTCGCATATAGGAAGGCTAGTAGAGACTTGTCGCATGCGTCGATCATGCACTAGGTGTGTTGGGCGGAGATCAGTTCGAGTCAGGCTGTGGTGCCGGGTTTGTAGGGCTTGTAGACGTCTCGCAGCTAGAACGCCTAGAGGAGGGCTTGCAGCCTGTGGACGTAGATGACGGGTCGTGAGTAGGGGGGGGGGGGGGGTTGTCGTCATTCTCGTATTCCGTCTACGCTTGTTCAATGGCGTCGTAGATGTCTTTCTCCACGTATGGGGTTTCTTCGGCTCCGTCGTTCCAATTATGTGCGAGGGCGGTGGCGAGTAGATCACGGGCTTGGAAAGTATTGAGGCCTTGGGGTTCATGGCCGGTGAGCCATAGGTAGTGGCTGCCCCGCTTTTCCTTGTCGAGGTGGGGTGCGCTCTTGAGAGAAATCTCGCTGAGGCTACCGTCGGGGTCGCATAGTAGGTCGGAGACTTGGTTGGTGTGGTTTTGTCGGTGGAGGAGCTGTTGGGCGGTTTGGCGGCGGTCGATACGGTGCATGACCGTAACGGTGGTCGTGGATGGGAAGTTGCGGCGTCCGGATGGGGTCTTGGGGGTTGCGGGGTCGGGCCGGGAGCATATACGGTTGTTTTCTTGGGGGTCCTTTAGGCCCAACGACTTGTGGTAGACATGCACCCCATGGTGAGTGGTATCCCGGGCTTGACGAGCTTGTTGAGCTTGAGGACGGCATGCTCCTCCGCAACCGTAATGGAGAGTTCGCCGGTAACAATCAGGTTTTGGGTGTTGTACATGGGGTCGGGGGACACCTGGGCTAGTGAGGTGGCGGGCTTTGTCCACTAAGTCAATGTAGTTTCTAAGGGCATAACGTGGGGTGGTGGTGACAATCGAGCAACTGTCGCCCATGTAGTAAGTGGAGGTTGTTCCTTGGAGGTTGGAGGTATTGAAATTGAAATTGAAATTGTTTACAACATGTACCGTATGCGCCGGTTTCACCAAAAAGCCGTATGCGCCGGCTGCTGTCTCTGGGCCCTCCCAACTATGCCATACAAGGAACTTACAAGTCAGGGCTAGACCGTGAACCACCTATGTCCAACCTCTCCAAGGGTGTTCGGGGGTTTTACTCCCCCCCGGGGAGGGTCTGATGCGGGGTGATGGTGGTGTGCAGTTAGGGGCGTGCGAAGGGGCAATGTGCGGAGGTGCGGCGGGAGGTCGTGCGGGATTTGATGCGGTATATGAGTAGGAGGTGATGCAGCCATTGGACAGTATGCGTGTGAAGTTGTGCAAGGATGCGAGACGTGTCGAGGCGTGCTTTGGAGACGAGTTTATCAGGAGGGTCGGTGCGAGCGGTGAGTAGGGAGGTGAGACTCGTGATGGTGGAGGAGTGCGGTGTACATGTGCGGCTCATGACGATGGGAAGGATGTCAACCACTGTGCCTGGCCAGTGGCTGCGGATGGCGTTTGCGAGGGGTGTGTATTTGGCACGTATGAGGTCAGTTGTGTGGGAGGGGTTATTGTTTGTGCAGTATTTTCATTCCCCTATCTGAATCTTTTTGATGGATGCGTAACGGCGGCGACCGTTTGAGTGTCCAACGAATCGGGGTTGGAGGATGCGGATGAAGTCAGGTTTGTGTGCGGGGGGTCGTAGCGGGGGGGGGAGAATCTCAGGTGGGAGGACGGCGGGACACGAGGTTAGGGAGTCGGGCGAGAGACCTTCGTCAGCAGCAACAAGGCGGGTGGGCATGTGGGTGGGGTGAGGTGGGTGGCAGTCAAGTGGAGTGTGGGTAGGGGTGGGGGAAGCAAATGATTTTATGGGTTTGTTACCGAAGTTTGCAGTGATGGTTTCCCATCGTCCTCCGTTGTGGCGTTCCAGTAGGGAGAGAAGGAGTTGTAGCGCGCTGTTGTGTCGGTCCTATCTTAGGCCAGACATGGTGGGGCAGTTACCGGCCATGTGGCCGTTGCTAGTGAATTGGCCACATAGGGGGCAGCGCATGGTGGGGTTATGAGTAAGAAGGCGGGTGTTGTGAACTCCCCACATGAATTCCTGCTTGTGTGTGATTTGGTTGTTTGTGAGGGTTGAGTGTTTTTTGTGGAAAGAGAAATCGGCGCCTTCTTCCGCGGCGCGGGCGAGGAGGGCACCGTGTTTGGTAGTTTGCGAGAGGGGTATGTGTGTGTGTTTGGTGCTGTAGGTGTGTGCGTCAGCTTTGAGGTTGGTGTATCTGTAAGGTAACGGGTCCCCTAAGGTTTGTGGAATGAGGGTGTATGGCCATGTCCATTGGCCTATCGGGACGTCTGAACCTGTGGTGTATGTAGTGTCGGGTGGGTGACCATCCGCTACTTGGTTGGCGAGGGTGTCTGCGAGGTCGTTACCTAGGGAGTGGTTGTGTGCTTTGATTTTGCCGAGGTGTGTACGGATGCCTGCGTCGCAACGGGTTTTAAGGGTGTGTGTGTGATGGATAGGAGGGTGTCACGGTGGATGTTGTGTCTGTAGGCTGAAGGGCAGTTTAGGTATCCTTGTATGAGGCGGAGGGAGCACGCACTGTCTGTAAGGAGGTGGGTGCGGCCAAGTTGGAGGCCTATATCTATGCCAGCTAATTCAGCGCGATTTATTGTGTGCGAAGGAGGGGTAGAGGTCACCAGGATTTTGATTTTGGTGTCCGAGGCGGGGTGGGTAACTGCTGCTCCGAGGGGGGTCGAGCCTCCTTTTTTCGAGCCGTCGGTGTAGACAAAGTCCTGCCAGTTCCAAGCAAGAGTGCCTCTGGTGGGGTGGTACGTTAGTAGCATGCGTTCTGGGAGGGGGTACGTGATGGGGTGAGTTGGGTTTGGGGGGAGGTGGTATATGCCTGCTGAGTGGGGTGAGTATGTGTCGAAGAGGTGGGGAGGAGGGGGGTGATGGTCGGGATGGGGAGGTGTGTGTCGTAGATAGATTCGAGAGTGTTATGGAGTGCGGTCATGGCTGTGGGTAACGGGAGGGTGGAGAGTGCGAGGGGGTTGGCGACGAGGTATATGTCGACCATCCAGCGTGTGCCGAATGGGGTAGGGGTGGGGTTGCCAGTGTGTTGGTTTGGGGGTAGGAAGGTGTTTGCGTCATTGGGAAGGGTGTAAAGGTGGTGGGTGTATGGGGAGTTGATGTATTTGGAGTGGCGGTAGGGTGTGTGTTCCCATCGGGGGAGGATGAGGATGGTTGCGCTCCATACCATACATATACACAAACCTCAAAGCCGACGCACACACCCACAGCTACAAACACACACTTACCCCCCTCTCACAGACATCCAAACACGGCGCCCTCCTCGCCCGCGCCGCGGCAGACGGCGCCGACTTCACCTTCCACAAAAAACTCGCAACACTCACCAACACCCAATTCACCCACAAGCAAGAATTCATATGGGGCGTCCACAACACCCGCCTCCTCACACACAACCCCACCATGCGCTGTCCCATGTGTGGCCAATTCACCAGCAACGGCCACATGGCCGGTAACTGCCCCACCATGTCTGGCCTAAGACAGGACCGCCACAACAGCGCGCTACAACTCCTACTATCCCTCCTGGAACGCCACAACGGAGGTCGCTGGGAGACTATCACTGCAGACTTCGGTAACAAACCCATCAAGTCTTTCACCCCCTACACCCCCACTTACACCCCTCTTGACTGTCACCCCCTGCACCCCACCCACATGCCCACCCGCCTTGTTGACGCCGACGAAGGTCTCTCGCCCGACTCCCTAACCTCGTGCCCCGCTATCCTCCCCCCCGATATCCTCCCGCCTGCACTCCGTCCCCCGGCGTACAAACCCGATTTCATACGCCTCCTCGAACCTCGCTTCGTCGGTCACAACAACGGTCGCCGCCGATACTCATCTATCAGGAAAATACAGATAGGGGAGTGGAAGTACTGCACCGACCACAACCTCTCACACACAGCTAGCTTGATTAGGGACAAATACACACCCCTCGCAAATGCCATCCGAAACCACTGGCCAGGTACCGAAGTCGACATCTTACCCATAGTCATGAGCCGCACGGGCACCCCGCACTCGTCCACCATAGCAAGTCTCACCTCTCTCCTCACCCTCCGCACCGACCCTCCCGACAAACTAGTCACCAAAGCACGACTCGACACATCTCGCATCCTTTCTTCACTCCACGCACACACCGTCCAATGGCTGCATTATCTCCTCCTTGTCTACCGCACCAAATCACGCACGACCACTCGCCGAACCTCCGCATAACGCACCTCCCCATGCCATCCTTGCACACCGCTTTCAAACCGCTTCAGACCCTCCCCGGGGGGGAGTAAAACCCCCGACCACACTTGGAGAGGTTGGACATAGGTGGTTCACGGTCTAGCCCTGACTCGTAAGTTCCATGTTTGACATAGTTGGGAGGGCCCAGAGACAGCAGCCGACGCATCCGGCTTTTTGGTGAAAAACCGGCGCATACGGTACATGTTGTAAACAATTTCAATTTCAATTTCAATGGTTGCGCTGGGTGTGTGAGGGGCTGTGAGGTGTGCGCTGGTGATTGCGTGTTCCATGGCACGTCTCATGCATTCGTGGTCGTATTCGGAGTTGGCTATGTTGGTGCCATGCCATGTGTGTGGGGCATTGCTGCCGCTAGATGAGAAGACTATATCTTCGGGGTAGAGGGAGTGGTAGGTGTGGGAGTGAAGGGATTTATTAAGGGGGTCGGAGTAGAGTTCTGTCTGTATGTGGAATGTGTGGCGGAGAGTTGTGAGTAGGTCTTCTCCAGTGGCCCATCTATTACGGGTGGTGGTGGCCGATGTGGGTGAGTGGATTTCGGAGCGAGAGCCTAGGCGGGTGAGGAGGTGGCAGACCTCCTCTTCAAACGTATGATGCGTGAGGTCGGGGCGGAAGAGTTGGTGGAGGTGGCGGACGCGGGGGCCGTTAAGGGTGATGACCGTGCGGCCGTCGGGAGTGCATAGTATGGTTGTGTCGTGGAGTGATGGGTGTGTGTGGATGGCGAATTTGCCGGTAGGGAGCATGTCGAGGTCGGGGTTTATGGGGTCGTGGTTGAATGTGATTACGGGGTGTGACCACGGAAGGGGTCCGGGTTCTAGCAGAATGGGTGTGGTGGAGGGGACATAGCCGGAGTTAAATGCGGTGAGGGCGGTGGGGCCGGAGGGGGTCTCACTGATGGTGTCGTGGAGTTGTAGGCATGGGGCCCATTGGACTTCGTGGAGGCAGGTGAGGTCGTGTTGTCGGCCGCGAGCACACCACTCGCACTGCCATGTGGCGGGTCCCTAAGCTGGGCGGCATTGGGAATGTATGGCGAAGTGCGGGCATGTGTAGCAAGTGGAGGTGGGTTCTGTGTGCAGTGGGTCATGACAATGGAGCAGGTGGTGGGGGAGGGGGTGGGAAGGCATACCGATGTGGGGGTGGAGGAGATGAGGCGGAAGCCGTCGTCGAGTTGCAACTGAATGTCCCATTCCGTGAGGTGTTCCGGGGCCCTTTTAACCATGTACTGCGGTTGGCCGTATTCTGTGTCCTTGTGTTTGGAAATGATGCGTGTGACGTCGCAGGGGGGGTAGTGGTGGTCTGAGGGGGTGAGGTATTCTGTATCTAAGTGTGTGATGGGTGCGGTGGGGGTGGGGTGTTTGGTGCGTGAGGTGTGGATGCCTGAAGAGAGGGGAGAGGGTGAGCGAGGGAGGTGTGGGGAGAGGAGGGGAATCCATGAGGGGTGTATAGTGGCGGGGGGGGATGCTTGGTTGGAAGTGAGGCTTGTGAGGGGGAGGCGGTTGTGGATAGTGTCGAGGGGTTCGGTGAGGATTGCGGCGAGGAGGCGGATGGGAACCGAGAGTGGGGTGGTGGACCCCGTGAGTGTGGTGATGGATTTGCATGATTTGAGGATGAAGGAGGATGAGGTGGCTCTGAGGAGGACTTGTGGCCACGTGGTGATGTTATTTTTCCAGAGGGGGGTGAGGCGGGGGAGGAGTGAGGCGTGTGTTTTGCGGGGAGAGAAGTCGCAGTAGGCTTGTTTATAGGTGTGTGGGTCTGTGATGTGTGTGGCTTTGTCCCGGAGTGAGGCGAGGAGGGCGTTGCCTTGAGTTGTGAAGTGGGTGCGGATTGTGGAGGCGATAGGGTTGGTGAGGGAGAGTGGAGGGATGTTGTGGAATAAGGTGCCCGCATCGCGCTGAGCTATGACTAAGCACTTGAGTGTGGGTGGGGTGTAACAGGTTGACATCATAAATTTCGAGGGACAGTGGGAGTACGTGGTGGATAGGGTGCGGATGTGTGCGCGGGCCATGTGGCCTCTATAGCCTGAGTTGTTCATGATTTTATGTAGATGGCAAATTGTGAGTTGTGCGGCGTCGGCTTTGAGGGAGGGGAGGCCGTAGCCTAGGTCGGAGGTAGGGCGGTGGAGGGCTGTGCGGGGAAGGTTACGTACCGAGGAGACGGCGGAGCGGAGTGCGCGGCAGATTTGGCCTTCGAGAGTGTCGAGTTGGGAGTCGGTGAAGAGGCCGAGCTGGAGGGTGAAATGTTTTCCGATGAGAAGTCCACGGATGACCCTGATTCTGCGGGATTGTGTTAGTGGGGAGGTGGAGAGGGTGGTGATGAGGGATGCAGTGGTACGTTTGAGTTCGGGCCAATGTGTGGTGAAGTTGAGGGAGGTGTTCAGTTCTACTCCTAGGACGCGGTATGTGTCCCTGGGGCCAATGGTGGGGATGGGGGCCGGGGTGGAGTTTATGGAGATGAATTGAGTGTGCAGGCGGGATGCGAGGAGGGTAGTGTTGGCGCGGGTGAGGGCGTTGCCTGAGCGCCATAGGGCGCCGGTGATGCAGCATTTGCGGATGTTGACGGTCATGCCCGTGTAGGCGCTGAAGAGGGAGAGTTTCCTGAGCTGGATGGTCATGTTGGGGGTTGAGCCCGTGGCGAGGCTGAGGTCGTCAGCGAAGCCGTGTCTTGGGTATGTGGTTGTGGGTTCTGTGGGGTCGACGTTAGTGGCGGGGGGGCCTGGGCGGTAGCCCCGGCTTCCCACCGTGAGCCAGCGAAGGAAGGGTTCAAGGAAGAGGGTGAAGAGGAAGGGGGAGAGGGTGTCGCCCTGGAGGGTTGGTTGGAGGTACTTGTTACTTGGGCGTTGCTTGCAGACTCGGTGTAGCAGGGGGGTCGGAATCCCCATCTTGTTGGGGGTCTCATTTGAGTTGTCCTTTTACACGGGCTTGTGAGTTTGCTAGCCCGAGGCGGAAGGTGGGTCGGTGGCCATTTCCGTCGCGCGACATGTGAACGTGATTTGTCGGTGCGGTTGTTGTCGGGGAAGAGCTTCTCTCTTTGCGGGCTGGTCGATCTACATCCCGACTTCGCAGGGTGGAGGAGAATGAGGCTAGGTGCCAATGTGTCGGAGCGGGGTTGGGTGAGCGTTTGATGCAGGTGCGAGTGGAGTTTGCGGATGACGTGTCGGGAGTTATCGGGCCGGGGGTTGCTGCCACGCGGGTGTCATTGGAGAGTATATCGGTCGGATCTTCGAGTTGGAGGTTCCGCTGGCTGTCCCATTTTGAGGAGGGCGAGCTTGCAATGCCATGCTGCGACAGGGTGACAAATCCGCCAAATCCGTCAAATCCGCCGTCCGGCGTCATTCAGGCTCTCGTACAGCCAACCAAAGCTTTTATCATGCTTTCAAAATCTGCCATATTCGAGCGGGGCTAACAACCCCTCGACAGGTGATACCCGCACAATCGCTTCGCCAATACGCTCAACAATCATCGCTCTATGTTTCTTATATTCACGGCGTTGCCCATTTCATGCCCCTTGATGGCGTGGTGCCGTGCCATTCGCCGTATGCCAAATAAAAGCCCGTGTTTATAAGGTGCTTTGAGCTTTTGAAAGGTCCCCATATTTTTCACGCCCGGCGATGCGCAAGCTTCAAAGGCCGGCGATCCGCGTGCTAGGGTGCTTACACGACAAGTCAACCGCCCCTCAAGTCCAATACGTCCCGCCTAGCCCGTGTTCCTTGTAAGTATTTCCCGGCGCGTGGCAAGAAAGCCAAGTGCACACGACATGACAGTCTCGGTGTCGCCGCTTTGTAGACGGCGTGGCGCAACACATTCGGCGGATACTAGTGCAATCATACAAACATGTTGAGAACCGAGTGTCGAGTACTCTCTATGCTTGTCGCGACACTACGTGTACCTGTTGTAAGTAATACCGCATACGTATTAGTTGCAGATAGCTACTGTAAGCTACTCTAGATATGATTAGTACATGTCTAGATCGGACATACCGATAAACTGTTTGACTCGGTACAGAGCTGTCGCTAGGCTACAGCTCTGACACTTCTGTTGTCCCGACACCACGCCTGTAGGCTGGTTGTCGCCTTAACTGTTCCGTTTGCGGGACTGTGACTGTAACTACGTTTGCGTACGTTATCTTCCACACTAACTGTGTTTGCATGGTTAAATAGGTTATGGGCCCCCGCCTCACGTCACTCACGCGCGACAACCTGGTTCGGCGAGCTGCGATCGACAGCTCTCCCGCAGAAGGCAAGTTTCTTTAGACACCTAGTACTTTCAACCTGTAGTCGGCGGTATCGCCAGTATAAACTGCGATTTTTAAAACCCGCCACCACCCTCTTAAGCCAGCCACCCGCCGGAGATAGCCAGCCAACCACACCGACGCACTCGTCGTGTGTGGACAGGGTGCACACAGGTCCAAGCTGGAGAACGGGGGGGTGCACTGTCGGGTGAATACGCATCCACAGGTCGCACGCCAGCCGTAGCTTACCTTTTATTTCTATTTTTATACTAGCCTCGCGCATCAGCCACCTCGCGCAGCGCTCCACCTGTCCTGGCCTTGGCCTCGACTTGTGCCCCACACTGGGTGGAGGATACAGAAAAGGTGCTCTGAGACACCCCGGGGCTACAGGCCGAGGGGTCGGCGGGCATCAGGCCGTCTCTTAGCATACCGCTGTTAGGCACAAGTCCGGCTAGCGGTTTTTACCGCTGCCTGTTTTTTCCTTCAGCTCTTTCTTTTTTTTCCCTCTGTCGAAATGGAGCAGAAAAACCCGCCTGATTCACCTGCTGCTTCCCCTGAGTCAGGCTCTCACCAGAGCACCCTCGATCACCCCCCCGATACTCTCGCGCTGCTCGTTGCGCAAGTGGCGAGCTTAACTGCTCGTGTCGACTCGCAGTCGGCCGTGGGTGCTGTCGTTGCTGCGGGTGCTAATCCGCACCCCCCTGTAGCTCAGCGCCGCCACGATGCCCCACTCGAACCCGTCCGGCACAGCCACGACGGTCACACCCTCCACCTGAGTGACCATACCCAGCCTGGTTTCGTAACACCGGACGCAGAAACACTCTTTCCTGCTGCAGCCCCTGTTACCGACCCCACAGTCGCACAGCGCCGCCACGATGCGCCCCGCGAGCCCGCGCGTGCCGAGGCGCACTACGACCCCTCGCGTCACGCCATCCGGGTTGATCACCTCCCACCACCTCCCCCCTTCCCCCACGCCGGATACGCCCTTCACCACCCCGGCCCCCAAATCACGGAGGCGCCCTCTCATCTTATCCCCCCCTACCGTGACCACCCGCACTCGTACGGCCCGCCGCGTCCCATGGCCGGCCGCTCTCCCTTTCCCGGTGGCCCACCTCCTCCCTTTCATGGCCGACACTCTCCCCCACTCCAACATGGCGACCCCAACCCCCGGGGCCGTCGTCGCCCCACTATCGACCCGGTGGTCATCAACCGGGCGGCACACGAAGCCCCCGGCTTCGACAAGGACGCCCTCAACCGGTCCATGAAGATGTCGGTCCCCGTCATGTGCCCGACCACGGACTTCAAGCAATGGAAGAGGACCTTCCTTAATTTCCTCTCCATCAAGGCCGCATACCTCATTCCTCAGCTGGCCATCCGCGACTCCGGCGTCTGGCTCGACGAACAAGCGCAACACTACGCCTACACGCTGCTCCTCCATGCAGCCAGCGCGAATAAGCGCGCTGACCAAGCCATGAAATGCATTTCTCCAGCACGCCCAGACTGCGCCGCCGCCGCGTGGGACATCCTTTGTGAACGCCTTGACTGTCGGTCTTTTGCTCGCTCCTTGTCCCTCTTGGACAATCTCACGGTCAGACAGCGCCCCGGTCAGTCACTCAGTGACTATGTCCACTACATGCGCCAGACCTTTGACGAGTACAACGACACATGCCAGTTGGCTGATGGCTCCGTTGCCATCCACCCCCACCACCTCGGTCTCCTCATGCTGCGCGGCATTTCTAGCAGCGGCCCACACGGTCAGGCGAAGCAATGCGTCATCAACGCCTTCGACACGGACTACATCATGTCGGCTGATGAAGTTATGGCGAGCATTCTACACCTTGCGCACAACATGGAAGACAACCCTGCTCCGGACGCAACCGCTCCGGACATATCACCTCCTCCCATCTCCGCGTTCGTCGCTGCGGGCCGCGGCTCGCACAGCGGTCGAGGCCCACCACACCGTAACCCTCGCGGCCAACGACCCAACAAGTGTGGCGTTTGTGGCAGCCTCCACCATCTCATGTCCGCGTGCAATGCCACTGATGACGCTATTCTTAAGTGGAATCTTGCCAAGCGTAGGCTGACAGTCCAGAAGTACGGCGCCGCCGACGGCACCCCCTCTGCTCACGCTGCGCTGCTGAGCGACGTCCCTGCCGACGACGCCCCCGCCGATGACACTGATTGCCTACCCACCTTCGCAGACTGCGTTGATGACGACGCTGACGACGAGGTGAGTGTCCCATTCAGCTCTGTGGCATTCTCCTCTTCCCTCGCCCCGGGTCGTAATCTGTCACAGTTTTGGGTCGTTGATTCCGCCTGCTCGATTAACCTCACTGCGTTCCGAGATGACTTCGTGAAATTCACGCCCCCCTCCACTCCCTCTCGCGTGGGCGGTGTCGGCGTTGACGTTAAGGGCAGTGGCTCAGTGCGACTTTCTGTCAGACTTGCCTCTGGCCAGCTAATTCACCGCACTGTGTATGCACTCTACACCCCTGACCTGTCATCTCGTTCAGCACAGCGTATCGGCAGACTCCTTAGTGTCAGCTGGATGCAAACTCACAGCGGTTGTGAATTCATATTCCCCTCCAACTCTGACACTGGTTTGCTTTTGGTACCCACAGGCATGGGTATGCTAGAACCGTCCGGAAACGGTCTCTACCTCCTTCCCCACCAGCCGGCCCTCCCTTCCAGCCCATCCGCCCCGCCGGCACTTGACCCCTCCCCTCAGGTTGCCCTTACTGCCCAGTGTGATCCCGTCCTATGGCACCGTCGATATGGCCACCTCAACATGCAAAGCCTTCAGGCCCAACACACTCACGGTGTCCCGACTAGCCCTGTGTTAACTAGCGCTGTAACCAAAGTTTCGTGCGACTCTTGTCTCCTTCACAAAGCCACAGCTGCACCACGCAACACAGCCGCTTGCGCGAAGCCATCCCACCCCCTCCTCAACCTGTCCGCTGACCTCTGGGGCCCGGTCAATGTCCCCTCCCCACATGGCCTCCGCTACTGCTTACTCGTCATCGACCACCACACCAACTACATGTGGGTGCGGTTCCTTAAGTCTAAAGACGACGCATGTTCGGAATTGGAAATCATCCTCTTGGACATCAAACACCTGCATGCCCGCCATCACTCCCAGACGGGCGCGTTCGCACCGGTCCTCAAATTTGACTCTGACTCTGTGTTTGAAGCTGCTGTCACTCGCCAGATGTGCGCACACCTCGGCGTCGGGGTACAGTTCTCTGCCCCATACGCCCACCACATGCTCGGCAAGGCCGAACGTCCCTGGCGCACCATCCGGGACAATGCATCGGCGATGCTCCACAACATGGCCGTTCCCAACTCCATGTGGTCGTGTGCTGTCAGCACTGTTGTATACCTTCGCAACCGCACGTACAGTCGCTCGGTCGGACCTACTGGGGGCGTCCCCCTCACACTCCTTACGTCGTCGGTGCCCAACGCCTCCAAGTTCCGCGTCTTCGGCTGCGCCGTTTTCGCCAAGGTCCCCGACAAACAACGTCGGAAACTCAGTGAAAAAGCATTTCGCGGCGTCATGGTGGGCTATCCCCCTGACGCACCCGGGTATCGTGTCTACAATCCGGAAACGCGTCGCATCACCACTTCCGTACATGTTGTCTTTCAGGAAGACACCCCAGGCTTCGACACACAACCCTCCGTCGACTCGGCCATCACCGACTCTTCGGACGACGTACCCGCAGACTCACCCCTATCCCACCCAATTGACCTCACATCACCCACACCCCTACCCCCCCCGCCAACCCCTCGCCATGCTCGGCTCCGCTCCCACCCCATTCGCTACGGCGATATGGTTGCCCACCTGTCCGACTACCCACCCACACTCGTAACGGCGTGTTGTGATCCTGAACAAGGAAAAGCTCAAGAGGACATCTTTGAGCACCCTCACGTCCCCGACCTTGTCACTGGTCCCCCACACACACCTGCCGGCACGTCCCCTACTGCCATCGCCCTCCTCTCCGCCCGAGAGTGTGTGGAACCAAAATCCTACCGAGCTGCACTGGACAGCGCCCAAGCCACCCAATGGCAAGCCGCTATGCAACAGGAGTATTCCTCCCTCATCAGCAACGGCACGTGGGACCTTGTGGACCTCCCCCCCGGCCGCATGGTCGTTAACAGCATGTGGATCTTTAAAGTCAAGTCGGATACAGCCGGCGACGTCTCCCGCTTCAAAGCGCGGTTCGTCGCCAAGGGGTGCAGTCAACGCGCTGGACTGGACTACACGGAGACCTTCTCCCCGGTCATCCGCATGGCCAGCCTGCGTCTCTTCCTAACCATTGCAGCCGCCCGCGACCTTGAACTCTGCCAACTGGACATCGACACAGCGTTTCTCTACGCCCCCATCCGGGAGGATGTGTACATCCGCCAGCCCCTCGGCTTCACCGATGGAACGTCCAAGGTTTGTCACCTCAAGCGTTGCCTCTACGGCCTTAAGCAGTCCCCCCGCGAGTTCAACATGCTACTTCGTGCGTGGCTCGTCGACCATGGATGGCAACAATGCGTTTCTGACCCGTGCATCTACATCTACCGCGCCGGCCACGTCTTCGCCATGATCGCCCTGTACGTCGATGACATTCCCGCGGCCTGCAATGATGCCACCTGGCTCGCATCGTTCAAAGCCCAACTCGGCACACGGTTCAAAATCAAGGACCTAGGCGACCTCTCCCAACTCCTCGGCATGCACATTACCCGCGATCGCTCCACGCGCACAATCTCGCTGGACCAGTCCAAGTACCTGCGCGACATCCTCGCCAAGTACGGCATGTCTGACTCTAAGCCGTCGTCCCTTCCGATGGACCCAGGCTTCCTCGCCGGCCTTACACACTTGAACTCGCCTTCTCTCACAGGAGTGGCCAAGGACGTCTACCCAAGCCTCCTGGGCAGCCTTCAGTACGCCGCCGTTTGTACCCGCCCCGATGTCTCCACGGCATTGAGCATCCTCGGCTCTGCCCAAGCCTCGCCCACCGAGGCACACTTGCAGGCTCTGAAAAAGGTCCTCCGCTACCTCCATGGCACCATCAACATGCGCCTGACGTTGGGGGGGGGCATGGACCACAGTCTCCAACTCACAGGCTTTGCCGACGCTGATTGGGCCAACGACAGCAGCACCCGCAAGTCTCGCTCGGGCTATCTCTTCACCCTCGGACGCGGGCCAATCAGTTACAAGTCCAAACAACAGACTTGTGTGGCTCAATCCACGTGTGAAGCCGAGTACTACTCTGCGGCTGACGCCACCAAGGAGGGACTCCACCTCCGACAACTCTTGGGGGAAATCTTCGACTCCCCTATCACCGAAACCACCACCATCTGGGAGGACAACCAAAGCGCCATTGCATACTCCCAGAATGCCTTGGTCAGCGAGAAGACTAAACACATCGGCCTGAAGTGGCACTTTCTCAAAGACCACGTGGAGCAAGGGACCATCAAGTTGAGGTACCTCCCCACTGACCAGATGGTGGCTGACATGCTCACCAAACCCCTCCCAGGACCTGCACTAGCACGACACCGAAGTGCGATCCTTGGAGGACAAGACCCAATGCAACGCTTCATCCCGTAGCTACCTTCAGGGGGAGTGTTGTAAGTAATACCGCATACGTATTAGTTGCAGATAGCTACTGTAAGCTACTCTAGATATGATTAGTACATGTCTAGATCGGACATACCGATAAACTGTTTGACTCGGTACAGAGCTGTCGCTAGGCTACAGCTCTGACACTTCTGTTGTGCTGGTTGTCGCCTTAACTGTTCCGTTTGCGGGACTGTGACTGTAACTACGTTTGCGTACGTTATCTTCCACACTAACTGTGTTTGCATGGTTCAATAGTACCCAGCTACACATAGACGCGTGCATACCCTCCACATGCACGAACTTCAACCCGCAAAATATGGCCCGAAGATCCAACGTGTGTGCCTAAAGCAGTTGGTGCGTGACGATAGAGATGTTCAAGTCAGTGGACAACGCGCCGTGGTGTGTTGTTCGCACCTCATAATTCTACCATCGCGGTAGTGTGTAGCGGGTAATTAAATGCGTGCCGCTAATAACGGACTTTAGAGTGCATATGCACAGTCTTCATTCACAATCAGACGCCTCACCAACTCAAACAGCAAGCAGCGAACATGAGCGAGACAAGAGCGCGGGGGGGCTAACATGCAACGGCGGAACTGATATTACATTTGACAGCGTTAATGACAGCCATTAGAAAATGAGGAGGCCGTTGGGCCTCACTCACACGAGATAGTCATACAAACATGAAATAGCGGCCTCACCATGTCGTTCAACC
>JAPMLY010000602.1:0-90000 GCA_026401115.1 Tetraselmis chui
GGTGTGGAAGGACGAGTGTTGCGCCTTCGCCCAGAATTTTCAGCAAAAGAACGACACATCCGATACCATTGACCTCTACTCTTGCACATTCCAAATTACATCGCTAATACAGTCTGCTCCTGCACCGGATTGCTGAGCGCTGCTACCACAGATACCACTCTTTCTGTGTGACAATCCAAGCTGCGACCAACAGGTTGAATGTGCCTGAGGCTATGCAAGCTGGTCCGAGGCAGCCGTATGTCATGGTGAGCATATGGTTCAGCAGCCAAAACGTCGCCCAGAAAGGAATCTGTGAACGGCACGAGAGCCAGAACCTGTTTGTCAGACGAGAGACTACCGACACAGGTCGATGGCACAGGCAAAGAGAGAGTTGGGCATAACAACCTCTGAGCTGTTTCGTGTGCGCGCCGCGCTGTAAAGCGCGACTGTGACGAGGGCTGCGAAGGGGTGAAGCTCTCTCAAGCTGACATCCACAAACGATGGGGCCGAGGTGTACTGAAAGTAGTGCGCCAGCCAACGGCACATGAAGCCGCGGAAGTACAGCTGCGAGAGGAATCGTATGTCAAGGCCGTCACAGCTGGATGGGACCGCCAACATAGTTCCAAATTAACTCACTGACAGCATGAGATGCCATGGACTGACCTCATCCACAACCGCGCTGAGCGTGCAGGTATGCAGCATGCGGGCCGCTACGAAGCCATGCGCCTTGGCTCCCGGACCGTAAAAGCTGTACGGATTCCAAGCCTGCACGGGAAACACATGTGCACATATGCGTCACCGTTGGGTGCTCAAGTACGTGGGTGGATCCATGTGAATGCAATCAGTGCGCAATGGGTTGCGATTCGATCAGTGAGAGGGAGGGTTGGCATGACACGAGGGAAGTGGAGAGCTCACCTCTGTGTACTTGACTCTAAACTCAACAAGCAGCCTGCAAGGCAGATAGAGCAATCAGAGATGGACATAACATGACATGACCTGACATTTCACATGAGGAGAACTGGATGTTGGATCACAGAGTGGTTTTCCAGTTGCTCCGTCCTGAGAGGAGGGGGGGGGCAACACCACAGGTAAAGGTACGAGCGCGTAGCGTGACTTACTTGGGCGTCACCAGCCACACCACCCACATGCTGACGCCTAGCAAAGCGCCCACTGCGGCGCTGCTTGGCGTTAAGACGAACAGCTTGCCCTCAAGGAAATGATACCACAGCGGCGCCACCGATACGTCGACGAGCACGCGCCACAGGTACAGCGCGTACTTCATCGCCCCTTGATCCAAGTCTATGTCCTTCTTCTCCGGCGCTATGCTGTGCGTCTGGGAGAGCCAGGCCACGGCGGCGAGCTTGGCGATCAGCAGCGCTACCTTCGGAAGGCAGTACCAGCTGGCCGCCGCGAGTCGGCCCCACTCGATAAGGTTGCCGATCGTGAAAGCAAGCGGCACTAACACATTCGCCGTGCTGCTGCACCATACGTGCCAAAGCGCCACGGGCGCAGGCCTTGCCCTTTTACGGGTGCTAGAGTCCTCGCCGGGGAGGCTGGTGTCCTCCGGGCGAGAGGACTTCAAACTGTGGCGCAGTCGAGCAGCGCCTCCGCCGCTGGCCGACATCGCGCGTAAGGGCTCGCCCCTGCCTAACAGCACCTCTAAAAACGCAATTTGGTTGCGTTGCACTGAATATCTGGCCAGGACCAGGTCGATATTGGAGTCTCGTCTGAGGAGGTCGATATTGGAGACTCGTCAAGCACCAGGCGAGCTATGTGTTGTGCTCTGTTTACAATTTGTTGCTCGAGATACAAAAATAAAAACTGTCAACTGCAGGGCGCGCGCTTGCGCGCGCGGGGGGTGCGGAGCGAGGAGTTCCCCTCTAGGGTCGCGTGGGATTGTTGCTTACAAAAGGTAAAATGATATGCATGGGAGGTGGGGAATCCCTGAATGATGAAATGGTTGATGCGAGTGATGCGAACGTGGGCGGCGATGCATGAGATGGGATTGGGTCCGGGTGTGATATTTGCCTGGAATTAAACATTGTTTACACATAAATTCGAATGTGTGATCGCTAGTTAATTCGTACATATCATATGATATGATGAATGTGTCAATCCTCTAGTAAATGAATGCTTGGGAGAGCACAAGAATCACGACGGCACGCACGCTTGGTAGTGCGTGAGTGTACTTGTGGGGTCCTTCCCGTCACAACGATGGGTGGTTCGGTAGCGGGGTGCTCTTCATTTAGATAGAATCGCAATTCTTCCATAGTCGCCTTCTTTGCGTCCAATGCGGTAGCGGTGAAGTTGCACTCGCCGCGATGGTGGCAGAAGAACTCGAAGCACGGGTACTCCGCGTTGTCGAAAAGTAGAATGAATGGCCGTTCGAAAGCGATGGCGAATACCCTAAGGGTGGAATAGAGCATCTACGAGCTTACGGGAAGGATGGTGCCGGGAGAGGGCGGTTCCTCATCGAGAGTGGGCCGTAGCACATTTTGAATCTCGTCGTCTAGGTCGGTAGTGCCTTCGAGGAACAAGAACTCCTTGGAGTAAAGCTGCCTAACGTCGCTTTTGTGGAGGAGTTGCGTGGCCGCGAGAGTCCGGAGCTGGTTCAACAAGTCCCACGTGTGTCGGTTGTGGGAAATGGACCAGCCGAACGTTGGAGGTGGTATGATGCCCATGGCGACGGCCACCGCTGTGAAGCCGCACGACCCGTCCGCCGGGACGTCTACAATTCGTAGGGCGTTGTCTTGGAGAAAGGCGTCGCGTCCCCGTAGCGTTGGTGTCGGGGTCGGCGAGCATGCTATCGGCGGCGGCGTCGGAAGGCGTTGGACCACTCGGGTGGTAGATGTCGATGTTGGTTGGGCCCGGCGTTTGCGAGGTCGTGACGGCGGAGATGGCGGCCGATGGCGGCCGTGCGCGTCGTTGTCGAGGTGAGGAGCCTCCGGTAGGGAAAGGCAATATTGTAGCCCATCGTCGTATGTTGGCGGATTGTCGTTGTGAAGGCTCCGCAGAGGCGCCTCGGCGAGCGCGACCGGGGCGGTGGCATGTGTGTCGGTTGCGAGGCGCTGGAGGGTGGCGGTGTACTCGGCACGGAACATGCGGTCCGTCGCGGTCACGTCTGCGTCGGGCTGCCAAGCTCCGCGCAGGCGTACTTTTGCTTTTTTCCCGCGCGGCTTTGTCAGCGCCGCGGGGCCAAAGGGGCAGCAAGAGGGTCAAGGCGTCGAAGGTGCGAAGGCGGCTCATAGCGACGACCACGCTCGAAAGGTTTTTGGCGCTGGCGTTCGGCGGGCGTAAGTCTAGCACGTACGTCTTGTCTCGCGAGAAAGTTGCGCCTTGCGCGAAGAAGTCCGTGAAGGCAATGTCCGGAATCATGATGAAGCCGACGCGTTCGATTTGGATGCTCTTGACAATGGACCAGCTCTCAAGGCGAAAAGCGGTCGGGAAGCGCAGCGTGAAGTACACGGTTGTGGGCAGGACTGCAACATGGCCGTCCGGAAGGTCGTGACAAACGCGGTGCAGAGGGGTGCCGAAAGTGTGCGGACGCACCACCATGGCACGCGGAATGCTACCGTTCACGGCCTCGCCATATAGTGAGGCAGTGGTTTATCCGTTGGCTATGGTGGCGCCTTGTATGATGGAGCAACTCGTCCGTAAATGCATTTGCTTAGTGGAGGAAATAAGGACATTCATACCACCGGAGGGGTATAGTAGGCAACTATTTGCGGATGTGTGGGAGTTTGACACGTCTTCGGTGCCGGCGGTCCCTAACGGGATAGTGCACTACGCACGTTTAGAGGAGGCACGGTTGATATATTTGACAAGACCCATAGAGACGGCCTTCCTTGCTGACTCCCTTTCCGCAAATGGGATGTTACTACTAAGAAAGTTAGGCATGCCCGTTGGTCCAATGGGGGAGGATGTGTATGAATGCGAAGTGCCCGTGTTTGAAGAGGACAATGGTTGTCCGAATTCAATTTCGCGTTTTAGGCAGTTTTTGACGTGTATTGGTACTTCATTAGTAGAAGATCCCGATTTTGAGAATGAATAGGATGGTTTCCATTTGTTATGGAAATGAAGGTTAGTAAAATTATATGTTTTGATATGAAGTTATCCCTAGAGGGGAACGTGATTTATGTCGATGCGTTATATAGAGGGGAGGGGGAGAGGCAGAGGGACATGGAGACGGAGAGGGAGGAGAGAAAGGAAAATAAAGGGGTGTGAGGGGAGAGATAGAGAGAGAGAGAGAGAGAGAGAGAGAGAGAGAGAGAGAGAGAGAGAGAGAGAGAGAGAGAGAATGAGAGAGAGAAAGGGGGGGGGGGAGGGAAAGGGAGAGGGAATGGCTGTACGTTTGGTACGTTTGTACGTTTAGAGAAAGAGAGAGAGAGAGAGAGTTTTCTTCCGTATTATTATTTGTTCATAAGTTAGTTATGTAATTAAGTACTTTAATATGATGCAGTTTACTGTATGGGAAATATGGCTCATTCTACATAAATTTGAAATATCAATCGGCTTTTTAATTATATCAACGCCAACACGTTTCTTATCCCTGAAAATGCTGAAAAACGTTCCGAACAACGCAAAATATCTTTACGATGATACGACGACAGATGCACGAAGTTTTCTGCCGGTACATTTGTACGTTTTGGTACGTTTTGGTACGTTTCGGTACGTCGGAATGCCGCGTCGGATTTTTTGATATGAAGCTATCCCTAGAGGGGAATAATGGTCATATTGGTAATATAGAGGTTTGAATTACAGGGCTAAATTACGAAGTAACCGGCGTTACCTCCGTTACAAGAGTTACCTCCGACGCTACATCTCCCTAACGGTTCAAGCGCCCACGCGCGCACGGACAGTAAAATGTCCGCACACTATATAACACACCAGCGGCGATTGTGTGTCCACCTTCCGCCTTTTGCGAGAGCTATCGCTCACGCAAACGGCATCGTGGCTCTTGCTAGCCACGCAAGGTGTTGATCACCTGAGTCTCATGCACGACGCACGAAAACACACTCCTTCAGTTCAAATGGCAGACCGCATGGTATTGCCTATTGACCTCTACCCCGTTGCGCCCGGTGACGCGCCGGAACAGCAGCCAGACCAGCTGCAATTATTGACACAAATTGTTCAGCAGTTAGCAGCCCATGTCGAAACTCTATCCGTCACAACCGCATCAACAAAACACACTACTTCAGCCATCCCCACAGCCGACTCCGACAGCGCTGCGGGTGGACGACTTGAGCTCGACGCTCTACCAACTGAAAGTAAAAACACCCCTCTAGAGTACATCGACCCTAGAGAGTGGTCAGATTTCGCGTCCCGTACGTTCGCGGACTGCCTACCCCCATATGGCACAACATTCCCGTGCATGTGGAACCCTCGACACGACGAGGCCGACAAATTTTTTACGGACAACGCGAGAATTTCCTCCCGCGACGAGTATCGACACATGCTCTGCTATGGTGTATTTACGGCCGCCGTTAACGCGGCACTCGAAACTGCTATGGAAACGCTTCGCTCGGTGACCTTTACCCCCGACGAAACAACCTACGCCTACTCCCTCGTCGACGCAGCGCTACGTACTAATCAAGCAGTGGCCTCAGCGGGGGAAGCGCGACTCACCTATATCAGACGCTTCAAGGCCAAGAAGATTCTCAACGGAGAAGAACGCGTCGCGGAGCGTCTCGTTTACACACGTTGCTTCGACACAGTCGCCTCCGACCGTGGAGGCAACGTCGTCGACGGACTCCTGTCAGCCATGGAGGACAAACGACTCGAAGTCAGCATCACAGCAGCTGCAAAAGCGCAAGCGGCTGCCTAGTTCAAGGCCGACAAACCTAGACCAGACAGACCGGACAGGCCGAACGACAAACCGGACAAGCCGGACAAAACCAAGGCCAAGCCTAAGGACCGCACGGGCGGCCGCCCCCTCCCCTCTACCGACAAGGCACACAAGAAGACCGAGGCCGACAAGGAGGAATGACGGGGTGACCCGCCGCGCCGATTCCTGCACACCAGATTCAAACTACATGCGTCATCGCGTGCGGCGAAACTTGCAAGTAAGGCTAGGGATCAAGTGAATTTTGTCGATGTTGATGGTACTGATATTTTGCAACGTCGATGTTGATGGTATTGATATCTTGGATTGTCGATGTTGATGGTGTTGATAGTTTGAGATGCTGACATCGATGGCAGTTTAAGCCGATATTATCGCCGATATATCGATATTTGGGACGATATATCGATACATCGGGCTTAAATAATCAATACTTTACATTTTTTTGATAATTGATGGCATTGATGCGAGCACTACTGCCATCGTGTCGATGTCGATGTCGCAACCTATCACATCGATGGCACTATCACCAGGTGATGATGATACTATCGACGATGCATCGATGGCTGATCCCTAGCCTTACTTGCAAGTCTAGAAAGATATCGGCGCGAGCGGACAAGTCTTACGGTGGATCCGGGAGGGCGTTACTATTCCCTTCCTCAACAACCGACCCCCACCCCCGTTCAACCAAGGCATCTCACTACTAGACGCTACCCCCGAGCAGCTCACCTTTGTCGACGCCGAGCTCGCGCGCTTCGTGGAGACGGGAGCCTGGGAACGCACCACCTGCAGCAAGTACGTATCCAGACTCTTCTTAGTCGCCAAGCCCGGCAACAATCAGTGGCGATTTATCGTCGACCTGCGACACCTGAACAGCTTTGCGTCAGAAAGCGACTACGGATGGAGTCTTTGCTAGGCGTACGTCATCTAACTCGAAAGGGCGACTACATGTTCTCGTTCGACCTCAAGGACGGGTTCTACGCGCTGGGCATCGTGCCAGATCAGCGCGACTTCCTAACAGTAAACGTTCGCGGCCAACTGTACCGACTATATGGCCTCCCGATGGCCTGGTCGCTCAGCCCTTACCACTTTTGCACGTTTACGGACACATTCGTACGACACTTCCGACAACCAAACCCCGGTGGCTTTACGACACAGCATGGGAAGCCTACACAACCCGACAGCGACAGACCGAGCAAGCGCTTCCTACGACACACGCGGTGGCGCGGAGCAAAAATCTTACCTTACGTGGACGACTTCCTCCTCTTCGCCGCCACTCGTGCGCTCGCTCTGGCGCTCCGGCAGCGCGTCGACCGCCTCCTCACCAGTCTCGGCCTTCTCCGCCACCCCTCCAAGGGTTTTTGGGAGCCGACGCAATACGGCCACCACCAGGGCATCGACATCGACACAGCTACAGGTTACGTCTTCGCCTCTGCGGAAAATCTTCAGAAGCTCGCCAAACAAGCTCGACACCTACTGCAACGTGCAACAAGAAACTGCATATGGCTACATGTCAAGGAACTACAGTCATTCGCGGGTCATGCGTAGTACCTTTTTCTTGCGATTCCGGCGGCAAGATTCTTCCTCCGCGACCTGCACTCCGTACTTGGCGACAAGTGGGGAGGCCGCGTCCACCTCACCCCGCAGCTCAGTCGCGATCTACAGTGGTGGACACAAGTACCCAGCCACGCCAACGGCAAGAACATACACCGCCCGGTCGAGTCAGCGTACATACACTGCGACTGTTCGGGATATGGTTGGGGGGGAGTACTGAACGGCAGACTCGAAGCCCGCGGCTTCTGGGGAATAGAGGACGAAAAACAGCACATTACTTGGAAGGAATTGAAGGCCGTCCGTCTGGCCGTCCTCAACTTCTTGCCACACTTGGCGGGCCGCAACGTCCTCCTCCACGAAGACAACCAGGCGGTCTGCCACGTCCTGGCCGGCCTGACGTCCCGCTCCCCGGAGATGATGAACGAATTACGCCGTTTGCGGTACTTGTTGGACACCAACAACATCCACATCAGGCCCCGATACATCCGTTCTGCGGCAAACACGTGGGCAGACAAGCTCAGCCGCCACCTCGACAGCGACGACTGGCAACTCGACCCCTTTGTGTTCCACGAAATGGACACACAATTCGGCCCGCACACAATCGACCGGTTTGCGTCGGCTTTCAACACGCTACTGCCCCGCTACAACGCGAACTGGCTAGACTAATCGTGCGAAGCCGTGGACGCCCTTCACCTCGCCGATGCGGCTTGGAAAGAAGAAAACAACTGGTGCAACCCGCCATGGCCCCTGCTACCCGACCTCGCCCAGAAACTACAGCAAAGCGGCGCAGCAGCCACGGTGGTCGCCCCCCGTTGGCAAGGAAAGGCTTGGCATCAGCCCCTTACCGAATTGGCGTGCCACGAGACGGTCCTTCCGGCCCGAGCTCACTTGTTCCGTCCCGGGCGGTGGCACGGACGCGGTACAGTCGGCAAGCCTCACTGGCCCGTCACTATCTTCCGGATTCCCTCCCGGCCTGGTTGTACCTCCGCCGGGGCGCTGTCAGTGCTACCTTGACCATGTTCAACACACGACACATCATGCCAGCAATCCAAGCGTACCCTACCCGACCAGCAAAGGTCCGCTACAAGGTGGAGGTGGCAGCCTGCAACAACCCCTAGGCCGCCTCGATGCGCCCCTACATGCAACGCCTACTGGGCACTGACAGCCTTGGCGCTAAAACGCTCGACTTACTAACCGCCGCTTGGGCGAAAAGCACGTCCGACACGTACAACAGCGCAATCAAACCTTACTTCCAATTCTGCGAGGAGCAGCAAGGCCTACCGCCGCTAGCCGCAACAGCCGCTACCATGGCCCGTTACATCGCATGGATCGGGGAACGTGGCACCATTAAGGCTACTAGTCTACAGCCTTGCCTTTCAGCCGTGAACGGGTTTTTCAAAGACCACGGCGCCGAACCAATCGCACAAGGCGATTTGGTCGCCAAGGTCCGGCGGGGTCTCGCAGCGTCCCAAGTTTCCCTCCAGCCCAGCCGCACACGCCTGTACCTCCCAGCCCGGATTCTTGTATCATCGCTACGCCTCGCCAAGGACCTCCGCACACAGCTGACACACACGTGGACTCAGGCTCAAACGGACCTCATTCTGCTGTTCAGAGCGTGTCTAGCGACGGTGCTCCTGGCCGCATTTTTTTGTCGCGGTGGAGCGGGAGTTGAGTGCCGGTCTGGAGACCTGTTGTGTACTCCAACCGGCGGAATCCTCATGTACCACGGAACGAGAAAAGGTCAACGGGGTACTTCCACGGAGCGAAAAAATTGAAATTTGAAATTGTTTACAACAATACCAGTAAGAACCGGCTGCTGTCTCTGGCCCCCCCTTTTGCTATGCTCAACTTGTTGTTGGACTTCTAAGCGTGAGGCAGACCGTGAACTACTAATCCCAACCTCTCCAATGGCAGTAACGATACCGTCTAAAACATACCCGTATCCAGGTATTTATAATTTTCTGATCTATATGTATTTTTTTGGGATACAGTATGAAATAAAAAATGTCGCTAGTCTCCACGTTACGCGGCCTGCTCCAGCCGCTGCGGGGTCGCTGATCATCAAGGCTGTCCAGCTTGAGCTGGTCGAGGCGAACCTGCCTGACCTCGGCTCCCGTGCGACTCCGGTCGTGCCGGAGCTTGGGGGGAAAGGCAGGTGAAAAACCCCCTCGCATATGTCGTCGTCGGTCCCGCCTCGATCCGTGCTCAACCCCGCCCGAGGTATTAGCCGCTCCTCCCGACGCAGCTCGCCACCTAGCCGAGTCTTCTCTCCTCCTTCGGGGGCTGAGAAGAGAAAATAACTAGGATGCAGACGGTGTCCGGCTGGCTCTCCTGCCCCCGAGCCAGATTTTCTCATGTCCCCTGTCCTTTTCCCGTCTATTTCCAACACCTATCTTATCGCGTTTTGGCCGTCCGTACCCTCCCCCGGTGGTTTACGTTGTTAGGGGGCCGCCTTTACGAGCAGTGTGCCGTTACGATAACCCTAGGTACACTGCCTGAGGCAGCCTATCGATAACCGGGTACCGACTAGGGAAGGGGTTGGAAGAACACAGGGATCGAGTCGCCGGTCCTCAAAAGATGGTGGGTACGGGAATTTTTCCAAAAACCCCCCGTACCGGGCTTTTCCGGCGGCGGGCGATCCTAAGGACCGCCGCCGCTAGACCGTGCCGCTCCTCCGGCTGCGACCAGCCTCCGTCCTGCGTAGCATCAGGCCTCCCCCCAGGGGAGACCTAAGGCTCTCGCAGGGCTGGCGACTGCTAGCGAGCGCTGTCCCTAGCGCTGCTTCCCAGCTGTCCGCCGCCAGCTCCAACACCCTCGTCCCTCCACTGATCCGTCCGTACCCCTTTTCGCCAAAAAATATTTCGCAAACGCCGCCCCCGCCCCATCGTCGGGAGAGTATCTGCGAGTATTTAGTCGCGAAAAAGACATATCGGACTGGCCGAGCGGGAGATCCCTGTGCCGGTGCACGGATATTATGTTTTTCCAAAACCCTCCGTACAGGGCTTCCCGACAGCTGCTGATCCCGCGGATCGCAGCTGCCGGTACCTCGTTCAGCCCCCTACCGTGCCATGCTTTGCACGGCTATGGGGTTACTAGCGCCCACCGCGTGGAGGTAGAGGTAGGTGCCGACGGGCGTGCGAGCGCACCCCTCTCCGGGGCCGCCGCCGCTGCGCCGCCGGCGGGCGCCACGGAGCGAAAACTCCTATGTGAACTACCGGCCTCAGCTCACCCGGACATCGCGGAACTGTTGTAAGTAATACCGCATACGTATTAGTTGCAGATAGCTACTGTAAGCTACTCTAGATAAGATTAGTACATGTCTAGATCGGACATACCGATAAACTGTTTGACTCGGTACAGAGCTGTCGCTAGGCTACAGCTCTAACACTTCTGTTGTCCCGACACCACGCATGTAGGCTGGTTGTCGCCTTAACTGTTCCGTTTGCGGGACTGTGACTGTAACTACGTTTGCGTACGTTATCTTCCACACTAACTGTGTTTGCATGGTTCAATAGGTTATGGGCCCCCGCCTCACGTCACTCACGCGCGACAACCTGGTTCGGCGAGCTGCGATCGACAGCTCTCCCGCAGAAGGCAAGTTTCTATAGACACCTAGTACTTTCAACCTGTAGTCGGCGGTATCGCCAGTATAAACTGCGATTTTTAAAACCCGCCACCACCCTCTTAAGCCAGCCACCCGCCGGAGATAGCCAGCCACCCACACCGACGCACTCGTATTGTGTGGACAGGGTGCACACAGGTCCAAGCTGGAGAACGGGGGGGTGCACTGTCGGGTGAATACGCATCCACAGGTCGCACGCCAGCCGTAGCTTACCTTTTATTTTTATTTTTATACTAGCCTCACGCATCAGCCACCAGCGCAGCGCTCCACCTGTCCTGGCCTTGGCCTCGACTTGTGCCCCACACTGGGTGGAGGATACAGAAAAGGTGCTCTGAGACACCCCGGGGCTACAGGCCGAGGGGTCGGCGGGCATCAGGCCGTCTCTTAGCATACCGCTGTTAGGCACGAGTCCGGCTAGCGGTTTTTACCGCTGCCTGTTTTTTCCTCCAGCTCTTTCTTTTTTTCCCTCTGTCGAAATGGAGCAGAAAAACCCGCCTGATTCACCTGCTGATTCCCCTGAGTCAGGCTCTCACCAGAGCACCCTCGATCACCCCCCCGATACTCTCGCGCTGCTCGTTGCGCAAGTGGCGAGCTTAACTGCTCGTATCGACTCGCAGTCGGCCGAGGGTGCTGTCGCTGCTGCGGGTGCTAATCCGCACCCCCCTGTAGCTCAGCGCCGCCACCATGCCCCACTCGAACCCGTCCGGCACAGCCACGACGGTCACACCCTCCACCTGAGTGACCATACCCAGCATGGTTTCGTAACCCCGGACGCAGAAACACTCTTTCCTGCTGCAGCCCCTGTTAGCGACCCCACAGTCGCACAGCGCCGCCACGATGCGCCCCGCGAGCCCGCGCGTGCCGAGGCGCACTACGACCCCTCGCGTCACGCCATCCGGGTTGATCACCTCCCACCACCTCCCCCCTTCCCCCACGCCGGATATGCCCTTCACCACCCCGGCCCCCATATCACGGAGGCGCCCTCTCATCTCATCCCCCCCTACCGTGACCACCCGCACTCGTACGGCCCGCCGCGTCCCATGGCCGGCCGCTCTCCCTTTCCCGGTGGCCCACCTCCTCCCTTTCATGGCCGGCACTCTCCCCCACTCCAACATGGCGACCCCAACCCCCGGGGCCGTCGTCGCCCCACTATCGACCCGGTGGTCATCAACCGGGCGGCACACGAAGCCCCCGGCTTCGACAAGGACGCCCTCAACCGGTCCATGAAGATGTCGGTCCCCGTCATGTGCCCGACCACGGACTTTAAGCAATGGAAGAGGACCTTCCTTAATTTCCTCTCCATCAAGGCCGCATACCTCATTCCTCAGCTGGCCATCCGCGACTCCGGCGTCTGGCTCGACGAACAAGCGCAACACTACGCCTACACGCTGCTCCTCCATGCAGCCAGCGCGAATAAGCGCGCTGACCAAGCCATGAAATGCGTTTCTCCAGCACGCCCAGACTGCGCCGCTGCCGCGTGGGACATCCTTTGTGAACGCCTCGACTGTCGGTCTTTTGCTCGCTCCTTGTCCCTCTTGGACAATCTCACGGTCAGACAGCGCCCCGGTCAGTCACTCAGTGACTATGTCCACTACATGCGCCAGACCTTTGACGAGTACAACGACACATGCCAGTTGGCTGATGGCTCCGTTGCCATCCACCCCCACCACCTCGGTCTCCTCATGCTTCGCGGCATTTCTAGCAGCGGCCCACACGGTCAGGCGAAGCAATGCGTCATCAACGCCTTCGACACGGACTACATCATGTCGGCTGATGAAGTTATGGCGAGCATTCTACACCTTGCGCACAACATGGAAGACCACCCTGCTCCGGACGCAACCGCTCCGGACATATCACCTCCTCCCATCTCCGCGTTCGTCGCTGCGGGCCGCGGCTCGCACAGCGGTCGAGGCCCACCACACCGTAACCCTCGCGGCCATCGACCCAACAAGTGTGGCGTTTGTGGCAGCCTCCACCATCTCATGTCCGCGTGCAATGCCACTGATGACGCTATTCTTAAGTGGAATCTTGCCAAGCGTAGGCTGACAGTCCAGAAGTACGGCGCCGCCGACGGCACCCCCTCTGCTCACGCTGCGCTGCTGAGCGACGTCCCTGCCGACGACGCCCCCGCCGATGACACCGATTGCCTACCCACCTTCGCGGACTGCGTTGATGACGACGCTGACGACGAGGTGAGTGTCCCATTCAGCTCTGTGGCATTCTCCTCTTCCCTCGCCCCGGGTCGTAATCTGTCAAAGTTTTGGGTCGTTGATTCCGCCTGCTCGATTAACCTCACTGCGTTCCGAGATGACTTCGTGAAATTCACGCCCCCCTCCACTCCCTCTCGCGTGGGCGGTGTCGGCGTTGACGTTAAGGGCAGTGGCTCAGTGCGACTTTCTGTCAGACTTGCCTCTGGCCAGCTAATTCACCGCACTGTGTATGCACTCTACACCCTTGACCTATCATCTCGTTCAGCACAGCGTATCGGCAGACTCCTTAGTGTCAGCTGGATGCAAACTCACAGCGGTTGTGAATTCATATTCCCCTCCAACTCTGACACTGGTTTGCTTTTGGTACCCACAGGCATGGGTATGCTAGAACCGTCCGGAAACGGTCTCTACCTCCTTCCCCACCAGCCGGCCCTCCCTTCCAGCCCATCCGCCCCGCCGGCACTTGACCCCTCACCTCAGGTTGCCCTTACTGCCCAGTGTGATCCCGTCCTATGGCACCGTCGATATGGCCACCTCAACATGCAAAGCCTTCAGGCCCAACATACTCACGGTGTCCCGACTAGCCCTGTGTTAACTAGCGTTGTAACCAAAGTTTCGTGCGACTCTTGTCTCCTTCACAAAGCCACAGCTGCACCACGCAACACAGCCGCTTGCGCGAAGCCATCCCACCCCCTCCTCAACCTGTCCGCTGACCTCTGGGGCCCGGTCAATGTCCCCTCCCCACATGGCCTCCGCTACTGCTTGCTCGTCATCGACCACCACACCAACTACATGTGGGTGCGGTTCCTTAAGTCTAAAGACGACGCATGTTCGGAATTGGAAACCATCCTCTTGGACATCAAACACCTGCATGCCCGCCATCACTCCCAGACGGGCGCGTTCGCACCGGTCCTCAAATTTGACTCAGACTCTGTGTTTGAAGCTGCTGTCACTCGCCGGATGTGCGCACACCTCGGCTTCGGGGTACAGTTCTCTGCCCCATACGCCCACCACATGCTCGGCAAGGCCGAACGTCCCTGGCGCACCATCCGGGACAATGCATCGGCGATGCTCCACAACATGGCCGTTCCCAACTCCCTGTGGTCGTGCGCTGTCAGCACCGTTGTGTACCTTCGCAACCGCACGTACAATCGCTCGGTCGGACCTAATGGGGGCGTCCCCCTCACACTTCTTACGTCGTCAGTGCCCAACGCCTCCAAGTTCCGCGTCTTCGGCTGCGCCGTTTTCGCCAAGGTCCCCGACAAACAACGTCGGAAACTCAGTGAAAAAGCATTTCGCGGCGTCATGGTGGGCTATCCCCCTGACGCACCCGGGTATCGTGTCTACAATCCGGAAACGCGTCGCATCACCACTTCCGTACATGTTGTCTTTCAGGAGGACACCCCAGGCTTCGACACACCCCCCCCGTCGACTCGGCCATCACCGACTCCTCGGAGGACGTCCCCGCAGACACACCCCTACCCCCCCCACCCACCCCTCGGCATGCTCGGCTCCGCTCCCACCCCATTCGCTACGGCGATATGGTTGCCCACCTGTCCGACTACCCACCCACACTCGTAACGGCGTGTTGTGATCCTGAACAAGGAAAAGCTCAAGAGGACATCTTTGAGCACCCTCACGTCCCCGACCTTGTCACTGGTCCCCCACACACACCTGCCGGCACGTCCCCTACTGCAATTGCCCTCCTCTCCGCCCGAGAGTGTGTGGAACCAAAATCCTACCGTGTTGCGCTGGACAGCGCCCAAGCCCCCCAATGGCAAGCCGCTATGCAACAGGAGTATTCCTCCCTCATCAGCAACGGCAGGTGGGACCTTGTGGACCTCCCCCCCGGCTGCATGGTCGTTAACAACATGTGGATCTTTAAAGTCAAGTCGGATACGACCGGCGACGTCTCCCGCTTCAAAGCGCGGTTCGTCGCCAAGGGGTGCAGTCAACGCGCTGGACTAGACTACACGGAGACCTTCTCCCCGGTCATCCGCATGGCCAGCCTGCGTCTCTTCCTAACCATTGCAGCCGCCCGCGACCTTGAACTCTGCCAGCTTGACATCGATACAGCGTTTCTCTACGCCCCCATCCGGGAGGATGTGTACATCCGCCAGCCCCTCGGCTTCACCGATGGAACGTCCAAGGTTTGTCACCTCAAGCGTTGCCTCTACGGCCTTAAGCAGTCCCTCCGCGAGTTCAACATGCTACTTCGTGCGTGGCTCGTCGACCATGGATGGCAACAATGCGTCTCCGACCCGTGCATCTACATCTATCGCGCCGGCCACGTCTTCGCCATGATCGCCCTGTACGTCGATGACATTCCCGCGGCCTGCAATGATGCCACCTGGCTCGCATCGTTCAAAGCCCAACTCGGAGCACGGTTCAAAATCAAGGACCTAGGCGACCTCTCCCAACTCCTCGGCATGCACATTACCCGCGATCGCTCCACGCGCACAATCTCGCTGGACCAGTCCCAGTACATGCGCGACATCCTCGCCAAGTACGGCATGTCTGACTCTAAGCCGTCGTCCCTTCCGATGGACCCAGGCTTCCTCGCCGGACTTGCACACTTGAACTCGCCTTCTCTCACAGGAGTGGCCAAGGACGTCTACCCCAGCCTCATGGGCAGCCTCCAGTACGCCGCCGTTTGTACACGCCCCGATGTCTCCACGGCGTTGAGCATCCTCGGCTCTGCCCAAGCCTCGCCCACCGAGGCACACTTGCAAGCTCTGAAAAAGGTCCTCCGCTACCTCCATGGCACCATCAACATGCGCCTGACGTTGGGGGGGGGCCTGGACCACAGCCTCCAACTCACAGGCTTTGCCGACGCCGATTGGGCCAACGACAACAGCACCCGCAAGTCTCGCTCCGGCTATCTCTTCACCCTCGGACGCGGGCCAATCAGTTACAAGTCCAAACAACAGACTTGTGTGGCTCAATCCACGTGTGAAGCCGAGTACTACTCTGCGGCTGACGCCACCAAGGAGGGACTCCACCTCCGACAACTTCTGGGGGAAATCTTCGACTCCCCCATCACCGAAACCACCACCATCTGGGAGGACAACCAAAGCGCCACTGCATACTCCCAGAATGCCTTGGTCAGCGAGAAGACTAAACACATCGGCCTGAAGTGGCACTTCCTCAAAGACCAAGTGGAGCAAGGGACCATCAAGTTGAGGTACCTCCCCACTGACCAGATGGTGGCGGACATGCTCACCAAACCCCTCCCAGGACCTGCACTAGCACGACACCGAAGTGCGATCCTTGGAGGACAAGACCCAATGCAACGCTTCATCCCGTAGCTACCTTCAGGGGGAGTGTTGTAAGTAATACCGCATACGTATTAGTTGCAGATAGCTACTGTAAGCTACTCTAGATATGATTAGTACATGTCTAGATCAGACATACCGATAAACTGTTTGACTCGGTACAGAGCTGTCGCTAGGCTACAGCTCTCACACTTCTGTTGTCCCAACACCACGCATGTAGGCTGGTTGTCGCTGTAACTGTTCCGTTTGCGGGACTGTGACTGTAACTACGTTTGCGTACGTTATCTTCCACACTAACTGTGTTTGCATGGTTCAATAGGGGAAGAGTGAACGGGGGGCAATCTTTGCAATTGCTATCCGCCACCGCCACGTTCATAGCCTCAAGACACGAGAGCAGGAAGGTTAAAGGCAAGAAAGCCTTAAAAAAGACATACGGGGTGAAGCTTTCAGGGCTACTACCAAGTTTCATCCGCCCAGGGCGTACAGGGCCCTTCCCATCCTTGGTGCGCTGACATTGGATGCCCTCTGCCGGCGTCCAACCACCATGTACGGGATAGTCGTCGGCATACGCCTCGGCGGGGGGGTCGTCCTCTCCACAATCCTCGTCCTCATCTCCCTCCAATAATTCTCTCAAGAGGTTGGCGTTGGCTAATGCAACCCCGTGGGAGGCTGTAGGCGCCGGGGATACGGAGGAGTCGCCCCCGGTAGCGGTCACAAGGGTGAGGCAGTGGCGGCGGACGCCTAGATCTCCCGATATTTCGGCATGGAAGTCGGAAAACCGCACTTTCACCCACGCCCCGCTCAAGGCCACCACCACCCCCGTCACATATGCAATGTCAGGGTTTTGACATGGATTTGCGGCTTTCCATCGGCCCAAAAAACGTGCGGAGAGGCCGTCTGGGTGCATTTGAACCCGGGACCCGATGGGGAGCGCCATGGCGACGACAATATATTCTGTTGATGATGCGCCACACCGCGCTTTACCACCTGACCTTGGATGATGAAAAGCCTATACTTGTAGGTCCACATAGGTCTTAAGACCCCGTCGACCCACTCATTTGGGCAATTGAGACTAGCTTGGCGGTTGTGCTATATTTTCCGTGTAACCGTACCCAGGTACGCCTTAACCGTACCCAGGTACGGTGCCCTTAGATGAACAGTTAAGAGATAAGTACTAATGAAAAATATTGCTTCGTACCACACGTTTTTGTGGTACACGTACCGTACCACCAATTCTCCCGAGGCACTCCCGAGGCAATTCTCCCGAGGAGTTTCCTTAGTTTAATCTGCTAGGTCTGTGCACAATGTATTGCTTCCTTTCGCCGTGCTTTGGATTCCGTGATCCTCTTGTCACTCTTGCCCTTTTGTTTCCCCTCCAATATTCCCTGTCCGTGCTCATGATGTTCTTTTTGCAATCCATTTCCTGCTCTTTCCTGCGTGAGGGGTTAGGGCTACAGGTAAGTGCCGGGTAGTTAGGGTTTCCCTCCCTGCTTGTCTCTTACCTGTACACAGTTTAAGGCCGGTTCTTAGATGAACTTAGCCATCATCCGCGAAAGATGAGAGATTTCCTGCTCTTTTGATCTGACTCTGTTCACCCCCCTTCTCGAATAGGTTTCTTTTATTTGTAATCAATCACATAGTGATAACTAATTTTCAGATTACAAATAAAATAAGTAGTATTCATCCGCATCTTTCGCGCCGGTCGCCTGATACACAGGCCGGACGACGTCAGTGCCGGCCACGCCGTGCTACTTCAGCACTGCTGCTGCGGTCTTCTGTGCGCACGCGAAACCAGGAGGCGACCGCGCGACCGGCAGCAACTACCCGGGGCTGATGCAGTAATAGGAGCGACGTTAACCGCGCCAGGCTCAGAAGGGGGCTCCAGTGCAGGGTATTTAGCGAAAAAAAGCGACCACAGCGAACGGAAGTCACTGTTTTAAACGACGGGAGTCAGCGCATGCTCGCTCTCGCGCCTCCAAGCGGCGATCTACTGACCCTGGTACCGTGTTAGCAACAGTGTGCTAGGAACATAAGGCCAGGTTGTCGCGGTCTCGGGAGCTCTAGTCAGTACTGTTTCCACCATGGTTAGCCGCCGACAGAGAAGATAGTCCCGACATCGAGGTTTCTGCTCAGCCCTCGTACTCGCGCGTGTATTCTCAGCCGTGACACGACGCGAATGGAGCGTTAGAGCCTGACTGGCCTAACGCCGCCCAGATAATACCTCATTTACAGCGTGGCAAGTGAGTGCAGTACAAGCTACCGCTCGACTTCTCGCACAGCTTCCACCTGCAACTTATGGCGCAGTCAAGTAAGGTGTCCTTGTTTTGGACGTCCCCGCTGTTGGCTGACCCTCCGTCCTCACCCGTCCCCGACGTACCTTGGACGTACACTGAGTAACGTGTGTGAGCTGCCTTGATATTTTGCTTTTCTCATCTAGCGTATCCTGTCTCAGAGGCTATTCTGGCTGTTCTGTCTCAGAGCAAGCTTCCCACGAAATGTTGCAACACTTCAAACAAGAGACTGTGAAAGGACTGCCGGTCTACGAGTATGGGTGGGCTTCCCCCCTCACAACCTGCTTATCTATATGCCAAGCAGGGTCTGCATCCTGAACCTCAGAGTTTTGTCTCTTATTCTGCTCGATGAATGGGTGGGGCAAGAGACTCAGAGGAGAGGCAGGGGGGGGAGGGGGGTGCGGGCAGAGGTCTATGTTTTGCACATCCATACCGCAAGGCTCACGGCAGATGAGTATTCAACGCATGCACCTTCCTGTTCCGCAGGCTTTTAACAGGCGGTGATAATACCGCTCCAAGGCAGTTGGAGAGTGACTCTGATGACGAACAGACACAGTCTGACGATGAGATACCAGCCGCCCTACATTCTGCAGGTATGGGCTTGGGGTGTGTGCGCTAGCATGGCATGTGACATGTACTCCAGGGTCACATGGAGGAAGTGACGCAAGTGGAGGGAGTGGGGGGCTTTCTTTTAGTGCTATGCCTCATGGCGCGTCAGAACACAGCAATGTCCTGACGTGGAGTTTTGCGTATAAAGGTGTTGCATCCAAGAGTGACACGGAGTCGGATGAGGATACAGACCTGGATGATGACGGTCTGCTCATCCAAAAAGCGACGAAAGTAAAGTCTCCAGCAGCCCCTGCACCTGCAAAACCGGTAGCAGCTCCAACTCAGAGGCGCCCAAGGGCAACGCGTCCAGGTGGCAGTCATACCCATCTCACAACCCATCCATCGTGACATAAATTTTTTCGCAGCACACGAGCATCTTTTAACGCACCCGAGAACTGCATTTAAGCTCAGCTTAAAAAGTAAAACAGTTTTTTCGTGAGTTATAAGGCCGGGAGAGATCCGATGGCTGTTTGCTAACATTCCAGTCCTGCATGGGTGCCAAGGAGGATATATAACGCTGAAGAAGCTGATAGATGCTGGGCTACTGGAGCCAGGGGAGAATAACCTGCGATGCGAGTACAAAGGTGTCACATCCATTGGGACCCTGACACTTGAGGGGCGAATTCTGTGGGAAGGTAATGAAATGACCTCATTATGCTCAGCTGCATTTAATGGACGAGGCAATGGGTGAGACTGCGTCTGCTGGGAGGGACGTCACTCATTATGTGATTCTGTGCTGGGGCTTCAGGGCTCGCGTTCGAGTCTCCGAGCGCATGGTCGATCCACTTGAAACGTCTCGTCACCCCAGGGCGCAAGGCTGACGACGGTTGGAAGACGATTCGATACGAGGGGAAGTGAGTGCGGCTTCCATTGCTTGCGCGTTTCGATGTGGCTGATTCATCTTGACGCTAACGGAAAGCGGGTTGGCTTTGTGCTCGCCAGGTTGCTAGAGCACTTCAAGCTTCAGCTGGGCTCATCGAATGATAACTCGGCTACGGTGGATGAGGGCGCGGCAGTGACAGTGGCTGACGCGGCATCCCGGCCGGTGGCTTTACCCAAGCAGGTGATCACGGCTCCACAAGCAAACGACAGTAGCAAGTCAGAGGCACCAAAACGGAAGCTGAATCAGCTGTGCGACACGAATGAGAAAGAGGCGATATGGGAGTCCTCCAACTCCGGCGATCCTGCCACTATTGCACCGCCCACGGACTATTCTATGAAGAGGCCAAAACGAGAGGTTCTCCCCTTTCGTCGTGCTATTATTCATGTTTTGTCATTCTCTAGGCAGTTTTCATTACCGCCAGACTAGAATTTTTGACCGCCTGTTTCTGATGCTGCATTGAGTAGGTGAAGCAGCCGAGCAGGTTGATTGATGTCCATTCCGGGGGTCAAGAAGGGCACGTGATGGTGCCTTGTCAACCGTACAGCGGTGTTCCCGGCAGCAGGGCTCAAGATTCTCAGCCGTTTTCGATCAAAATATCGCCTGGGTATGTGTGTGTGAGGGGGACAGGGCAGAGTGTCCATGTAGTTGCAGGGGGGGGGGGGGTGTAATTGCATGATACGCCTTTTGAGTGGGGGGGGCTTAAGCGCCTTGAGTGTTGTGCAGGGCTCAGCTTGTGATGGACCTCCATGCGCACTTGGACTCTGCTGAGATCATTGGGCTGCTTGGGGGCTACTATGACAAAGACTCCCGTCGCATCGAAGTGGAGACCGCTTTCCCTGTGAACGAGCTATCTACGGAAGATGACAGGTGCGTTGCTCAGGGAGTGTAGTTACACCGCAGCAATGCTCTCACATCGAATGGGCTTGTCGAACACAGCCAGACTGACATCAGGCATACCGATGCAGTGTGAACGTGGAAATGGATCCGGAAGACCAGGTCAGAGTTTGTGAACGCATTCAGGCGTCGGGGATGGTGTGCGTCGGATGGTATCATTCTCATCCCAACTTTCCTGCGATCCCGTCTATCGTGGATATCGAGAACCAGGTGCGTGTGGCGCAGGCTGATATCCTTCCTCACCGCTCCAAATGGCGACGCATTGATGTATTGATATGAGGTTGTTTTTTGTAAATTTCTGCCAGGCTCGTTACCAAGCGTTGCACCGGTCGCCATCTGGAGAGGAGCCGTACATTGCGGCGATTGTGGCGCCCTACATGAAACCGGACGCAGTGAGCAACATCGCGTGGTTTTATGTCAGCCATGGGAAGACGGACCGGCTAGAATATGGCAGACAGCCACTGGAACAGTGAGTGCCCTATGGATGCCCACTTCCCAATTTAATTATTGTATGTGTCAAACGGCGTTTTGTGTGACCTGTGCTGACATTATAGCGTGGCGCTTCAGGGGGTTCCTGCCTCGCGAGCTTGCGGTTACCACGATGAAGCGTGGGGACTCGTTTGATCCTAGCATTTTGAATCTCGCTAAACAGATGGTGAAAAAATACTCAACGAAGGTGCACCCACCCTCTTTGTTATTGTTCTTGTTCTTCGTGCTTCTATCCCACACCCGTGGCCTTCTTATCATGGGTGTTAACTGCTCCTGTTCCAATTGTGCTTGAGTTTCCAGTTCCGGACACGGGTGGAAATGTACAATAACTGGCAAGGAAACGTTACTTGTCTGGACAAACTGAAGCTCTCCCTGAAGGCAAGGGTTCCTCAGGTACCCATGACGCTGCGTATGCCTGCCTTTCGTTGCATATTTACCTCGCCCGTTAGGCAGTGCTAACCTTGTTTATCATGCCGGATAGGCGTGGGCGTCGGACGCTCAGGCAGCTTACGTGTCGAAAGTCGTTGAGATGGTGCGCGAAGCTTGGTACCCGCGAGACGAAGCTTCAGATGGGGGGAGCACTCAGTCGGACAGCCACAATGGCGCGCTGGACAATGGTCAGAATGGTTCTCTGCAAGAGGAGGCCGCTTCAGCACGGGAGACGATGGAGAGGGCGGGAAGCTGATAGTTGTGATTTCTGTGCCTGTGTTTCGGGGAATGGTGCCCATTCTAGAACTGGGAAATCGCGTTGTCGTGGGCAAACACGTTTGTTTGTTTGGGTATCCCGTATGCTGCTATTTGAGATGCACCGTTCCTTGTTGGGAAGTTGAAATTGTGATTAATTTAAGAGACAATGTTATAATCGTAGTACTGCTGTATCAGTTTTTGTGTCTCTATTGCCACTCTGTTCTCTTTCATGTCGACTTCTTTTTGCTTGTACCCATTTATCATATGCAATCAATGTCGGGATTGTGCCTTAATAAGACAGCGGATACCCTTACATGCGTGCTACGCCGAAAGAAAGGCGCAGCGTTTTGAGTGTATCGATTGCAAGAGTCGCGTTGTTAGCATAGAATTCATAACAGGTGCGCTCAGTTATAGCGCCGATTTCACTCGCAGAGAACAGTATTCGCCTATCTATGGTGCTTTGTCCCAAGAACAGAAGTCGCTGCTTACCTTTTCGTGTCGATCTACAAGCGAGCTGAAGCAAATTTGCACTGTGCTGATCATTCTGTTTTTTTTCCTTGTAAATCTTCTTCCAGCTCGACACACTAAAGCAGGTGTTGCCTGGTAGCAGCAACGCAACAACACAGCTCGTCGCTTCTCTCTGTGTCTCTGCCGACGATCCATTGCAATCTTCACTTTGCGCCTGGACTTGCCATACTGCTTCCTTATATCCTTGTGGGTGCTGTCGAAATTATCAGTATTAACAACCAGTTCTGAGAACACTTTTAACTCGTAACCGTCGTTGTTGAGGAGCACCGTATTAACATCTCAGGTCACTCGCTGGAAGCTGGCAGAACCGCCTTGCTTCAACATGCTTGTCTCTCATTAGTAGGCGAGGTGATAATTACAGCAGTGCGAACATTTTGCTTCTGCCAAGCAGCGCGCGACTCCGTGCGTAGCACTGCAGGACTGCGGTTTGGCAGCTCGAATCCCGCCGCCCGGCGGTGTTTTTGGTGTTTTTCACTGCCTTTCTTGTAATCCTTCCACCTTGGCGGCGCACGGAGTAGTAATTGTCTACAGATAGGAGTTTATGGTCAGATTGATTTGAATCTAGAGGTTTGCATATCCAATATCATGTGTACGTGACAGTAACTCTAGCGGTTACTGGTACCGTTAATATCGGCTCGTCTCGCCTGCAGGGCAACCACCTTGCCCGAACAGTTAGACGCGACCAACGACTTCCCCAACGGTCAGCTCTAGCTAGCCCGTGCCTTATAAGCCGTAGCTAGCCACGAGCCTAGGCACTCTCTGCTTTCGCGCTCAGCCAATCTAGGCTTCGCGCGATAGCAGTCTCGACTCTCGTAGTCGAGTAGGGTGTCAATCTTACTTTCGTCCCATGCGCACTCGAGCGTCACGCGACACTTCCCCTCGTTCAGCTACGCAATTCCCCAATATGCAGCCTGAGCAGTCTACGTCCGCCGCAGCGGCCGACCCTCACGCTACCTCACTCGAACAACGCACAGCCGAACAGATTCGTACGGCAGTTTTAGCATCGGAACAACGGATAACGGAACAGTTTTTGGCGGCTAACGCTGCCTTACTCGCCCAGCTCCAACGCACCACAGCTACACCTGCTCCTACTGATCCACAGCAGTCCATTCCCGCCGACGCAACAGCGACGGAGGGTGGTAAGGCGGCCCCCGAGCCACCTATCGACCTGCTCGACGACGAACCCGACCCCGCCGCGGCCGAGTTCGTCGACTTCACCTACTACGGCGAAGTCATCCCGGCCGGCCTCGAACGTCCCCCTCGAGACGTCGAGGAGCCACGTCTGTGGACTCTCACGGACGACACCGCCCGCGCCCTAAGCGACAAACGCACCCAAGCGGCATACGACGAGTACCTACACATCGGGTGCTATGCCTTCTTCGACAGTTGCGCCAACGCGGCAATTGGCGAGGCTTTGGACACGTTGTCGCACGGCCCACCTCTACCTACAGAGCAGGCGGCAGCGATTGCCCTCATCCGAGCGGGCCATCGCACCCACGCAGCGACGGAGGAGGCCGCCCGTACTAGACTGGGCTTCCTCCGCCTCACCAAGGGCGGACAAGCGAGCACAGATGCGGACCGCGTGTTTGCCGAATTGGCACACGAGCGCTTTTGCCGACCACGCCCTACCGCGGTCTCCGGCACATTGGACGCGCTACGCCAAGCTTTCGTCGACCGCACGCTTGAAGTCAGCTTACACGCCGCCAGCAAGGCCGCCGCCGGCGCCGCTTTCGCAAAGGTCACGCCGGACAAGCCCACCGGCCCCGACGCTCGCACCCGCAAAGCCGCCGCCGAAAAACGCAAGGCCGCTGCCGCAGCAGCAGCCGCGGCACGAGCCGCCCCCCTCCCCAAGCCGACCGACCCGGCTAAAACCCCGAGCAAGAAATGATGGTGTGGCCCGCCGCGCCGATTCCTGCTCCCCGACATCTTCCTTCATGCGCCACCGCGTACGTCGAAAATGGCGGGAGTGGGAGCGCATCGGCGCGAGCGGCCAAGTCCTAGGTTGGATCCGCCACGGCGTACGTGTGAAGTTCAAGCACGGCCTACGTCCCAAGCCGTTCAACCACGGCATCTCCATGCTAGACGCCACACCCGACCAACTCGAGTTTCTCAACTCGGAACTACCACGCTTCGAGGCTTGCGGCGCATGGGAGCGCTCTACGAACCCCCGCTACGTCTCCCGGATGTTCTTGGTGCCAAAACCCGGATGCAATCAATGGCGCTTGATCATCGACCTTCGAGAACTCAACCGCTATTGCTCAACGTTCAACATGACTTGCGAGACCCTCAAGCACCTCCGCCATCTATCTCGACCGGGGGACTACTTCGTCTCACTCGACCTCACCGATGGGTACTACACCCTTGGCATCCGGGAGGAGGACCGCGACTACTTCACGGTCAACTACCGCGGCACCCTATGGCGCCTCGCATGCCTCCCCATGGGGTGGTCGGGCTCCGCCTACTACTTTTGCAAGCTCACTCAAGTGTTTACGAACCACCTCCGCCGCCCTCCTCCTCCCACGCCCGCATCTACACCGGCCGGCCCGCGCCGCCCGTCCAAGCGCTTCCTCCGGAACGCGCGATGGCGAGGAACCCGACTACTCCCCTACATGGACGACTTCCTCTTCTTGGCGGATTCCTACGACGAGGCCCTCATACTCCGGCAGCGCGTCCAAGCCCTGCTCGACAGCCTCGGCCTACAACGCAACCCCAAGAAAGGTGTATGGACGCCAACGCAAGTCGGCGACCACTTGGGCCTCACGGTGGACTTACTACGCGGCGAGTTTCGCGCCCCACCCGAAAAACTGCTACACCTCGCACAACACGCTTCGGCCTTGCTCGGACGAGCAGCGTCCAACGCACGATGGCTACCCACACGCCAACTCGCAGCCTTCGCGGGAAAAGCGCAATTCCTCTACCTCGCCATCGCGCCCGCCCGATTCTTTTTGCGCGAGCTCCACAACGTCTTGGCTACCCGTACCGGTTGGGGGGGACGCGTGCGCCTCACCCACCAACTCCGACGCGACCTCGAGTGGTGGCGCACGGTACCCTCCCAACACAACGGCCGGTCGATCTACAAGCCCGTCGAGACCGCCTACTTACACGCCGACTCGAGCGACTACGGGTGGGGAGCCGTCCTCAACGAGGACGCCAATTACCAAGCCCGCGGGTTTTGGAGCGCCCCCGACCGCCTCCAACACATTACGTGGAAGGAACTTCGAGCAGTCAGGCACGCGGTCGAATCCTTTCTACCGCAACTCCGAGGACGACAAGTCCTCCTCCACGAGGACAACACTGCCGTGGTCGCCGTCCTAACCAAGCTAACGTCCCGGTCACCCGTCATGATGACGGAGCTGCGGCGTTTGTGGTTCTTACTCGACACCAACGACATCCACATCCGCCCACGCTACATCCGGTCAGCCGCCAACGTCTGGGCCGACACACTCAGCCGCGAGCTGGACTCCGAAGACTGGCAGCTAAACCCTCAACTCTTCAACCACCTTCAGCTCCGGTGGGGCCCGCATACAATCGACCGGTTCGCTTCTATGCTCAACACGCAACTGCCACGCTTCAACGCCCGCTGGCGCGACCCCTTGTGCGAGGACATCGACTGCCTACACCTCCCCGACGCGGCGTGGAAACGCGAGAACAACTACTGCAACCCCCCTTGGTCTGCCCTACCCGCACTCGCCGCGAAACTCGAACAAGCTCAAGCCGCGGCGACTGTCATCGCCCCCTACTGGCGGAACAAAACGTGGTACCACGCGTTCGCCCGCTTGGCCACCGAGACCGTACACTTCCCAGCGTCCCGCAACCTGTTCTTCCCCGGCAGGCTAGGCAAGCGAGAAGGGGTCGGACCTCCCGCTTGGAGCATCGTGGCTTTTCGACTAGCACCCCCTCTTGGCTCTACACGCGACGCGGTGCGATTGGCCGGGCGATACGCCCGGACCGATTAAATACTCCTGTACAGCACGTCCTCCCTCTGCGTACAGGACCGCCGCGCTACGGATTACGCCGCGGAGCAGCACAGTCGCCCTGGTCCTCCGAACTGGCTGAAACTTTTCAAGACCTCCTAGGTTCAGATAAGCTCGGGGTTACAGCGGTTGCCCTACTCAGCAACTCGCTAGCGCCCTCTACGTACTCGAGCTACCAGAGCGCAATCCGACAGTTTTTTATTTTTTGTGCAGAGGAAAATATCGCCCCGCTACAGGCCACGCCGGCCACGATGGTCCGCTACACCGCCTGGCTTGCCCTCTCGGGAACGGTCGCTGCCAGCTCGCTGCAGCCTTACTTCTCCGCAATTAACAAGTTCTTCCGCGACCACCGGCGCCAACCTATCGCCGTGGGCGAACTCCTGGCGGACGCCCGCCGTGGACTCGAAATGCTACAGCACCGCCTGCTGCCCACCACCGCTCGCCTCCCGCTACCCGCACAAGTCGCTCTGGACATCCTACACGCCGCCAACACCCTACACGGAACTTTCGCGTGGACCCCTGCTTCCCTCCCTCAGATGCAGCGCTTCAGAGCCTGTTTAGCGGTGTGTGTCAATTACATGTTTTTCTGCCGCGCCGAAACCGGCGCCCGCTGCCAGACCGGCGACCTAGTGGTCGACAGGCCCTCTCAACAAATCTGCCTATTCGTGCGCAAATCTAAAGGGGACCAGCGCCGCGACGCGGCCGAAAAACCTGTCATCGCTATCCCTGTAGCAGCTAACCCCGTCTTGGCAGACCTGCTCGTCTACTACACGGAGCAGCGCGCGACCTTCTGCAACAAATTCTACAACACGCCACCCCCACTCGCCTTTTGGAGCTGCTCACCTTCCGAACCTTCCACCGAGTGGGGCGCCGCGTCCACCATCTCCGCCTGGCTCTCCCTCGCCCTCCTCACAGTCCACTCGTCCGCGCCCGCCGGCTTTAAATGGACGTCGCACAGCCTACGCAAAGGCGCGGCGTCCGCTGCCAGCTGCATCGGCGCGCCCCTCCCCGTAATCAAATTTATGGGTGGCTGGGCCAAGAACAGCTCTGTGACCGAAGGCAAATATATTGACCCAACCATGACCCCATCACCTGCTGCTTGGCGGTTCTTCGGCTGGCTCACTCCGTCCCCCCCGCAACACTAATTCTGGCTGTGCAAGCCTTTGGCTTTAGGTTACTGGCAAAACGTGCCCTAGGGTAAATGGTCAGATTGATTTGAATCTAGAGGTTTGCATATCCAATATCATGTGTACGTGACAGTAACTCTAGCGGTTACTGGTACCGTTAATATCGGCGCGTCTCGCCTGCAGGGCAACCACCTTGCCCGAACAGTTAGACGCAGCCAACGACCAACGACTTCCCCAACGGTCAGCTCTAGCTAGCCCGTGCCTTATAAGCCGTAGCTAGCCACGAGCCTAGGCACTCTCTGCTTTCGCGCTCAGCCAATCTAGGCTTCATTTACTTACACATTCTGTTGCATATTATTTATAACACCATCAGCAAGTCCAAACTACGGGTACAAATTATTTTTAGAGTAAGTACTGGTACATATGCACATGCCCTGATTGTCTCTTGTTGTTTGCTGGTGATGTTCGCCGCGTATGATGAGCTCGAGGCTGTCGGCCGAGCCGAACCCCATCATCAGGCGATGACAGACTACACTAGCGGTAACTGCCTACTGCGATAGGCGCGCCATCGCAGGTGCAAACAAGTTGAAAATTATCCGAGGGTGAAGCCGTTGCAGGGCTATCGCCAGCGAGCTTGCTTCGCTTTCCATGGAGTATCGAGGTTGTTCGGGATGCGCTCGTGCGGCCCCCTCGTGCCTCGTCCTCCGTGGGCGACGGCTGGCTGTGGGACTGCCAGTAAGAAGGGCGGCACAGCCTCCCACGAATCGCGCCGTATGGGGTGACGTGACGACGGCATGGGGTGTGCGGCACCGTGAAGAGGGCTGGAGGCAACCGACTTGGACCAGAGTAGCGACACGGCCGGGGCGTCTTGTGCGCGGAGTCGTCGTGAGTAGTACAGGTCGGCGGTCCAGCTGCTGCTTCAGTGGGCGGTTCCAGGAGGCCTGGGTGCAGAGATATGAAGAGCTGATTGAATACCAGCTGCAGACGGGGCACTGCCGCGTGCCGCAACACTACAAAGATAACCCTTCGTTGGGGCGTTGGGTGGCTGCGCAGCGCGAGCGGAAGGGGAAACTGAGCGGCGAGCAACTTGCGCTGCTGGAGCAGTTGGGCTTCGACTGGGACCCGAGAGAGAGTGACTGGCTGCGGCGGTATGAGGAGCTCAGGGAGTATGAGCGCGTGACAGGTCACTGCCGTATCACGGAAGACAACAAAGAGAATCCGCAGCTTGGGCGTTGGGTGTCAGCCCAGCGAAAGCGCAGGAACAAACTGAGCCCTGAGAGGCAGGCGATGCTGGATGCGCTGAATTTTAACTGGGCCCCCTTGAAGGATGACTGGGACCAGAGGTATGAGGAGCTGAGGGAGTTCCATCAGGAGGCGGGCCACTGCACTGTGCCTACCATATCACCGTTGGGGGAGTGGGTGGCCAGCCTGCGGCAGCGTAAGGATCGATTGAGCGCGGAGCAGGTGGCGATGCTGGAGGGGCTGGACTTCGCCTGGGCTCCCTTGGAGGAGCAATGGATGCAGAGGTATGAAGAGCTGAGGGAGTACCAGCGCATGACGGGCCATTGCCGCGTGCCATACAGTCCAGCACATAATAAGCAGTTGGGGACGTGGGTGCGCACTCAACGGACAGCCAAGACTGATGGGACGTTGCTGCCTCGCCGGGAGAAGCTGCTCCACAATCTTGGCTTCTCGTGGAGCGCTTCAGACGGGGACAAAGAGCCCACTGAGGCACAGAACGCGGCCTGGATGGGTATGTATGCTCGCTTACGTGGGTATAAAGAAAAGCATGGGGATTGTATTCTACCAGTGACGGGATCCGAAGCCAAAAAGCTGAGCCGTTGGGTACAGACGCAGCGCGCGTTGCGCCAGAGCGGGAGCCTGCGGAGGGAACGGGAAGAGCTGCTGCATGAGTTGGGACTTGAGTGGGAGCCGAAAGGGAGGAAAAAGCGCGAAGATTGGCAGCGAAAGTATGAGGCGCTGTGCGAGTTTGTGCACACGCATGGCCACTGCAGAGTCCCTAAGTCTAACCCCTTGTATGGATGGCTGCGATGGCAGAAGGAACGACAGGGAAAGGGTAAGCTGAGTGTGGAGCGAATGGAGCTGCTCAGGGGGCTGGGGGTGGAGTGGGCGTCTCCTCCCTGAGGATGTCACTCTTCCCACCGAAGGTGTCAAGGCGCCTCCTGCTATTATTGTTGGAGTGGGTGGGTTGTGGGGTGAAGATGAAGCTGGAGCAGCAGGAATTGGCCATGGCTTTGAAAGTGGCCACAAATGAGCGAAGCGACGAGGACTGAAGGAGACGTTGATTATGTTGAGAAGTCATGCAGTCGACTCGATGTGACGTAGACGCTCGAATGCGACGAGTTGGAGACATGCAATGTAGCGCGGCTGGTGCGAGATTGTTTGATTTGATAAGGTTACATGCACTGTCTCTACATACACTGTATCACATACACTTCCTGTCTCAAGTGTTGCGTCGTCCAGTGTTCATTCATGTGGTGATTTTACCCTTGGCGAGGAGAAAGCAGGAGGTATTGCTGTCCTCCCGTGTATGTTTCTGCGGGCCTCCTTCCCTTAGTGACCCATAGCCAGCTTCCGCCTTCCCACTCCTTACCCCCCCCCCCCCCCGTTCTCTCTTTTTCCTCCGTATATGTTTTTCCCTGTCACGGAAGGGGAACTTGGTTCCGAACCGTCAAGCAGACTTTCAATATTACTGCGTTTTTGCATAGTTTCATGTGGCTCACCGGATTGCCAGTATAGTGATGGCTCTGCGCGCTAATGGGCATCGCTGACATCTTTGCAAACCCGACCCAACACTTTCGCGGTGGTTGCAAGGTCGACACTGTATGCATTTCATCTTTGTCGCCAATGTTACGAGCAAGATAAAGTATGATATTTTTCGCAAGTGTGACTACATTTACAGGCTTCACCTCCAATTTTGTCGTGTTCCTTCCTTTCGCGGCACAGTCATGACAAGTTTGCACGACTCACTCCTCCGTGAGTTTACACGACAAGCTCTCTCTCCACCGTGAACTAGACAGTGACCGGCTTTCAATTACTGAACTTTAAGCCTCAACCAACTCAGGGGGCTTGTATTGTTTAGGGAGGGCGGTTCATGGCACGATCGCGTGCAAAGGTGCCAACAATTACTCTGTAGTATTGGAGCTGAAACACAAGATTTGCCAACAATAGGTGGGATAGAAGGGCCAAGCGTGAAGCATCACCATGGCAATGACAAGACATTAGAGACGCAGTTACTCAGTTAAAGCGCAGAGGGACGACTGCAGGGTGATAACGAACCGTGTGGGCACTTTACGCAAAGATAAACGAAAGAAGCAATAAAAACACGACACTATGACGTGAGAGAGGACACAATGACAATTAGCCCATCGTCCACTTGTGCGTGAGGCAAGTGAAGTGGCGGTGCTGCTTGTGTCCAAAGACGTGGGCTATATAGTAGAGAAACGGTTGTGGAAGACGCTCGGACTTTGGAGAACGTACTATGTGCTTTGTATTGCTCAAAGCGTAGGACAGCTCTCGAGACTTGCTGCCTCAAAGTACGCTCATGGTTAGTCTTTTTATGTCAAGAGGCTAGGAATTTCCCCATTCCTACTACCATCAGTTCCTAAATTAACCCAACACCCGACTTGACAACCTATGTCCGACACGTCACGCTTCCAGTCGAGCAACGCCGCCATTACTCCAAACGGTACAGCGCATATATTTTGGCGGAATTTGTAGCTCTTATTGTACAAGTGTCTTTTCTACGTGTGCAACACAGTTTGATAATTGTTTCGGTGCGATGTGCACGAAAACGCCACCATGCATAATAGGCCAAGAGATGTAGATAGCCGCGCCTACAACGAATTTTTGATCCATAATAGATACCTTGTAGCACGTTATGACAGTCCCCCCTTGACTGAGAGTGCAGCGACACTCCTTAGCATTTCAGCAAGGAGTGCTCGTATGAAAAAACGTACCGGGTTTTTCCGGCGGCGGTTGATCTTGTGGACATCCGCAGTCATACCGTGTCGCTCTTTCTGCTGCGACCCTCGTCTATCTTGCGTAGCTCCTAGCCTCACTCCAAGGGAGATTTGAATCTTACATAGCTGGACGACTGCTAGCGAGCGCCTTGCCCTAGCGCAGCTTCCCGGCTGCCCGCCGCCAGCTCCAACACCCGCGGCCCACCGCTGATCCGTCCGTACCCCTTTTCGCCAAAAAGTATTTCGCAGACACAGCCCCCGCCGCCTTTGTCGGAAGAGTATTTGTGGGTAATTAGTCGCGAAAAAATATATCGGACGGACCGAGCGGGAGATCTTATTAGTGCTAGTGTACGAATATTATGTTTTTTCAAAACCCTTTGTACATGGCTTCCCGCAACTCCAGATCCCGCGGATCGCATCTGCTGGTACCTCGTTTAGCCCCCTACAATGCCAGATCCTAGCACGGCTACATGGTTACCAACGCCCACCGCGTGGAGGTAGAGGTAGGTGCCGACGGGCCTGCAAGCGCACCCCACTCCGGGGCCGCCGCCGCTGCACCGCCGGCGGGCGCCGTTTTCGGATAGCTAATTTCCGCACCCTTCATGTTTTGAGGAGTGGCGACTCGATCATCGAGTTCGACCAACCTCTCCCCCATTCGGTACCCAATTATTGACAGGCTACCTCAAGCGGGGTGCGTAAGATTATCGCAACGGTACTCTGCTTATAAAGGCGGTCCCCTAACAGCGCAAACCACTAGGGGAGGGTACGGGCAGATTTCGCACAATGAGATAGGTGTTGGAAACAAAAGGAGACGGACCGCGGACGGGAGAAAGTATGGCGCGGAGGCAAGAGCGCAAGCCAAACACCGTTTGCACCTATGGACTTCCTCTCTCTCCAGTCCCCGGAGGGGTAGTAAAGTTTAGGCTAGAAGGCGAGTTGCGAAGGGAGGGGCAAGGATATCTCGGAAGGTAACTAACTTATGCTTAGTTATAGTCACAATATCATAAGAGACAGTCACAAAGACAACCAACATGAGGCCTAGTGTCGGGACGAAGGAATCGAGGAGCTGAAGTCTAGCGACAGCTCTGTATCTGCTCACTAGGCCACGGTCTAGTGTACAGTTGAGTCTGGTCAGAACATGTACTAAATACATATAGAATGGCTTACACTAGCTGTCTGTAACTAGCAATTAGTAAGCATTGATTACAACAAACTGAGGCGGAGGCTTAGCGTAGACACGTAGGGAGGAAATGGGAAGCAGAAATGCTTTACTCGGCCATGCTAGAGAGGCAGGACTGCGCATGTGTGCGGTGTTTGGGAGTGACGAGGCGCGTAGATGAGCAATCGAGGGTGGGAGAAAGAACCGAGCATGCTCAAATCGCTAAGAGCACGCCTAAAGTGGGACGAACTTTTTTCCTCCCGGGAAACATCTTTTTGCGAAAAGATATTAACCCGTCCTCCCACTCACCTTCTCGGGAGGAACCCTTTTTGAAATAGGAACTTCGTCCATGCTCATACCTTATTGTCTAAGCCTCATCCGATCAATATCCGGTATCATCCGCGGTATTATGCATCCCGGACGACATTTAAGTTAATGAATGATTTTCACATATTACAATGAAGTGGAATCCATCATCATCAAAGGAGAGCAAAGGGGGAGCAAAGAAGCTTAAGCCCGCGGCACTAGGAGGCTTGTAACATCAGTTGCACCAACCACTTGAACGATTTATTATCATTATCATGAACTTCCGCCTTCTAGTGACGAGATATGAACTTCCGACTATTGCTAGGGGTACATGTTAATATCACTTTGTAGCACAAGACCGTTGTCCCACGATCCCTCGCCCATCCTCCCCACCAGGCCGTCACCGGGGATATCTATGGGACCCCCAATACCGACCCGGCGGTGCTCAAGCTTAACAAGTTCACACGACACACGGTCGGGCTCACCTTCGCGGTCTCTACCACTACCACCAAAAATACTACTGATGAGGCCACCAAACGATGGGGGGTTTAAGCTCCTCCCCGACAATGTAAGTATCTGCTCAAGCCCGAACCCTTTCGCCCCCAAGACCCCGGAAGGGCGCCGTAACTACCCTCTCCTCACCACCGACGCGGTGCTCATCCGACTCAACCGCCGGGAGGTCGCTAAGGAGCTTCTCCACCGGTAGAACCACTCGCACGATCACACCGGGTCCTAACTGACTACGAAGGCAGCCCATGTGAAACCTTTGCACATGGAGCTCCCCACCTTACTAACGTCGAGAAGAGAGGCCACCATATTTGGATCTCGGGCACATAGTTGTATGGCCTAAATAACTACCAAGCTAAGGATCTCCTCCATTCAGCCCTAGCCTACCTATGGGACGACGGCTACGCACAACTCCATGACGTCGAGAAAACCATGTACGCCATAAATGACGAATGGACGAGGCGCGGAAGGACTACGAAGCTACGGACACCCCAACCCCAGCCCAATCGTCTACCCCCTCGAGGCACCATCCTACATGCCTTCGAGCTACGAGACATATACAAGCCGCACCGATCTAGCCATGTCGCCCGACTTGGGCTCATCTCAGCTCACTACACAAACTATCTGATCGACGCCCCATGGGACACCCTCATGGCCTTCTCCATGGGGGGCATGTTCGCCAACTTCGCAGTGGTCAGCCTTGCCCCCCTCCACAGCAAACATACGGCCTACACTCTCACCATCACCCGACAGATCTACCGTTGGGGCCTCGACTGCAACATGCATTGTGTAGAAGTCGGGCTTCACCAACTTCATACTACCCCCGGCCGACAAAATGGCCACTATCTCCACTGACTCGATCACCTACTACATCGACACTGCTAAAGGCAGAAACAACCTCCGCTCCCTCTAACATAACGCCGAACACATACCGCCTACACTCTAACCACCAAACGGAGGCCGCGCTCACCACCGACGGACCGGACGGGGTAGGCGGTATCGCTATGGGCGACGCGGACGCTACCTTCAACGACACACGAAAGTGTCCCTCAGCGTAACCTCTCCCCTGTCCCATCCTCTATGCCACTACCCTCAGAAAAAAATATTATCCATCTTATGCCCGACCCGGTCCACCCCCGATTCCTCCGCATCTACTGCGTCCCGAAACCATCGTTGGAGGACGGCGAGGTCCTCCCCCCCAAGCCCATACCACACACCCGCGCAGCCTTCAACCGCGCCGATTTAGCGACAATCCTTGTCGCTGATGCTACGTGGGCCTCCAACGGCCTTCCATCCCACAAAAAAACCAAGACCTACGTGACACCACTATCTCACGGAAAGGCATAAGATTGTTTTCGCCTCGGTATCCCTTAACGCGCACGGCTCAAGCCTTATCGGGGGCTCGACCAAGCTCTCGACACCAGTCGACCGCTCGTCATATCTCGCGAGGGCTATAGATAAGCTCTTGCGACTATAGTCCACAACCCGTCCCAGCCCAGAAATGCGTCCCGCCGACAGCTTTACACAGCACCGTGACCCTGATGTTGTTGGGGACACGGCCGACTAGCCTAAAGCTATCCTCACCGCTAGTGACCTACATGACGACTATCCTACTTCCATGGAGGAAGACACCCAGCCCGCAACCACACCCACAAAAACCCAGTGGCAAACACTCTGATCTACCAAGCGTCGCCCCCATGACAACCCGGCCGAAGAAGACTACGCGAAGCGTGACGCCTCCGTCCGGCTCGTCCTCCGATCGGGCTCTCCTACCTCGCGAAAGAGACTCGCAAAAGAATATGTTGCCATGCTAGCAAAAGACCCCCTTCCGCTCCCCCTGCATGGCGGCAAAATCTAACGCCCCGACCGAGACTCCAAGTCCTCCCTCCCTCCCCGTCCGGCAGCCTCCACGCCCCAGCGCCCTCGTCCCCCTCCCTCCGAGTCCGCCGCGGCGGAAATCTCCCCGGATGACATTCAGCGCCGACCCATTCCCGCCCAACCCCCAGCAACGATCCACTCGACAGGGGGCCGACTCGAATAATCACCCGCGCCTCGACTTACAACCCGGTAGGAAATGCCAACGGTGGGACGTCTATAATTGCCTCAACCCGTCTTTCCAAGTGGATGTGATCGGAGTGGGCAAGGGAAACGAGGGGGAATAGCATGCCATTCCCTTAGCACGGCGATCGGAGTTTGCGATTGAACTAATTGTTGGCGGTATTTCATTCCGCGGTAAAGGGGGATTTAATGGATTTCTTATAGGGTCTTTTCCTTTGAGCATTACATAATGCAGTGTCTCTTATCTTCCAGTTGAGCCAAAATTTGATTACACTCCCGAGTACGGTTTTACTGACTTAGTCCCTTGGAGTATATAGGATTAGGGGTACCGGCCTAAATTCTGCATTCTAATTTCTCCCTAAATGGTTGGTGCAGAAAAGCCCTTAGACATTAGCAACAGAACGCGATAGCCGTACATGTTGTAAAAGACTTTCAATTTCATGTGCATTAGTGTGAGTAGGAGTTGAAGTGCGCTATTGTGGCGGTCTTGATGGAGGCCTGAAATTGAGGGGTAGTTACCCGCCATGCGACCATTGCTAATGAATTGTCCGCAAGTTGGGCATTTGAGAGTTTTGTTCTGGGGGAGGAGGCGGGTGTTGTGAACGCCTCACATAAATTCCATTTTTTGTGTGAAGTGAGTGGATGCGAGGGAGGGTGTCTGTCGGAATCAGGAACGGGTGGTTACACGTGGGTCGTACCGGCCCCACAAGGGGGCCGGCTGTGGTGACTAGAGAAGTGAGAGGTGGCGGCCGGTGAAGGCACCGGCACGGCCGGCCGACCACCACTAATAAGGAATAGAGTACCGCTAATATCATAACACTAAGTACTAAGACGACAAATAGCTACCTTGTACATAAGCACTAGCCAACGGGATGCTAGTGCTAACAGCCCCCCTTAAGGTAGCCGATGTCTTGACGTCGGCCTCGCTTGCGTCGAGGAAGGTGCCAGCTTGATCGAAGGTGTAGTGCTTGTAGCGTGTGTCTCACGCCGGGTAGGTGTAGCGACATGCGCTCACATGAACTTGCCGCTACCGGCGAGTTGCCGATATGAAACGGTTCCAAATGTACTGCGTAATATACTATTCTGACATGTAGCAAGAAAAACTATCCCCGGGCGAATTAGCCGACGCATGAGAGCGACCGGCGAGGAAGAAGCAAAGCCAACAAGGCCGTAAGGAGCGTGTAGGCACGCAAAGCTGCGCGTGTTGACTCTCCCCCTTCGCCGTGGGAAAGGTTAGCTCCCCGCTAAGTTAGGTGAGCGGTGCGGCGTTGCCTCGGGAAAAAACAATAAATGTACTAATTAATGTACGTACGGGCCGCATTTCCGCGGGTCAGTTTCAAACAACCAGATCCGGTCGAGAGCATCGGTAGGCTGAAGGCTAGGTGAGACTGAAAGCTGGGTGGGGCGATCGGCAGGGCTCCACCGTCCGCCGTTGTGGCGTTTTTGGAGGGAGAGCAGTGGTTGGAAGGCACTTTTGTGCCGGTCTTGTATGAGTCCCGACATCGAGGGGCAGTTACATGCCATGTGTCAGTTGCTTGTCTACACAGTTGCTTGTCCACACATAGGGCGGCGGAGTATGGGATTGTGCGATAGGAGGCGGATGTTGTGTACCCCCCATGAATTTATGCTTGCATGTGAATTGGGTGTTAGTGAGGGAGGTGTGTTTATCGTGGAGCGAGAAGTCCGCTCCGTCTGAGGTGGCGCGGGTAAGGAGGGCACCGTATTGCGCGTAAGACGTGTATGGGTATGTTTGATGTCGTACTTGTGTGCGTACGTTTTGAGGTTGGTGTATCTGTAGGGTCGGTGTAGGTTCGCCTTGTGTCGGATGGACGAGTGTATAGTCCATGTGCCTATAGATCCGTTCGAACTTGTGTTGTATGTCGTGTCAGGGTGGTGTCCATATGCGACTTGGGTGGCTAGCGCGTTGGCGTGGTCGTGGTCGTGACCGAGAGAATGGTTATGTGCCTTGAGTTTGCCTATGTGAGTGCTGATGCAGGCTGTGTAGAAGGTGTGGAGGGTGTGGGTGATGGATTCGGGTGTGTCGCGGTGGTTGGTGGATATGGTGTCGGTAAGGAGTGGGACAGCGCATGTATCCTTGGATAAGTCGTAGCGAGCATGCGCTGTCGATGAGGAGGTGGGTGTGACCGAGTTGAAGGCCAATGTCGATGCCTGCGAGTTCTTCGTGGTTAATGATGTGTGAGAGGGGAGTGGATGTCACCCGAATTTTGACGTGGGTGTCCTTAGGGCACCTCTGAAATATATTGCATGAGGGGGTTGAGTAGGGGGGAGTTGTGTCTGTTGAGTGATCACCTTGGTTGTTACCCATAGAGTTAATGTGTGCCTTCATTTTGCCGATGTGTGTGGTGAGGCTTGATGCGGTGCGGGTGTGGAGTGTGGATAGGACAGAGGGTGTACTTCTATGTGGGGATGTTGTTACATGGTGTGGTAACTGCGGATTTGTTTATGGGTGAATCGAAGGGAGCAAGCGCTGTCGGAAAGGAGGGCATGGGGGCCTAGCTTGAGCCCGAGGTCCATGGCAGCAAGTTCGGCCCTATCAATTGTATTCGTAGGTGGTGTAGAGATATCTAGGATTTTAAGGAAGGTGTTGATGATGGGTGAGTAGTTGCGGCCCCTAAGGGGGCGGAGTTTCCTTTTGGAGCCGTCAACGTGGACAAAGGTTGTCTTGTCGTGGGCAAGGTCGTATGGTAGTGGAATGTAGTGGTAGTGCGTGCGGTAGGGGGGTGCGTAGACGAGAGGATATACGTTAGATGGTGGGGAGTGGTAGATGCCGGCCTTGCTTTGTTGAGGTTGTATTCAGAGGTGGGGGTGGAGTGCGTGCGTGTAGTTGGGGGGAGGGGGAGGAAGGTGCCATATATTTGTTCAACGGCTTGATGTAGTGTAGCGTGAGGTTAGTCGGAGATGAGATACAATAACTTCAAAACTTGCTCAACACCGGCGATCCACACGCCCGGAGAACATAACGTGTTACCGACGTTTATGACTACACAACACCCACAAGCCCGGACCATCGGCCTGCATGAGACTATGTGCCTTGGTTTGTAGGTGCTTGGGACGCTAGAAGCTCGTGTATGGGGGAGGGTATGAACGGAAAGGCGATTTTTTGCGTGGATTATTATGGTGCGTATCGGTGTTGACTACCCTCCATATATGTGAAGTGGACGTGACGACCAACATATGGTTCTACACTACCCCAAAGCCCTCCTAGTCTCTTGCTTATGTACCAGGGTGGCTACACTGGGCTCGAAGGGTGGGAAATTCCCAAAGAGCTCACATCTGGGGGTGCGAAGGATGAGATTTTTTTCGGTCGCTGGCCACAAATCGACGGGTGGCCAGAACGTGATATGTTTACAGGCACCCGGCCTTTCTTCTTTTTGCTTGGTGGCCTCCACTGCTTTTTCTTGTAAGAAATTTTGTTTTTCATTGTAAGAATTATCGTTTAAATACAGGTGCCTGTACAGGTACCCGCCGGCTAAGCCGCGATCCTTTAAAGGAAACTTCTATTCTAAACCTTCATCTTAGAAAAAATTTATTAAAGTAGACATTGCAAGGAAATATGGGTGTTATGGCGATTCTACACTCCTCCACAAAAGTCGGGACAAGATTTCGCACCTTCGCAAGTAGAAAATGTGAAACATGTATCGATCTTATTGACAAATCTCCTGAAATCCTAGGCAATGCTTTTGCGCGCAAAATGGAATGCGCCGACAACTACGAGGGGCGAATTCGAGCACTGCCGGGCTTGTGTACTTGGGGTTATCGCGCCCGCACCCGTGCGGCACGCTCTTTCAAGCAGTCGCCGTGCTAGTTAGACGCTAAGAGTAACGGGCGCACAACGCCGCAATATGAATGATGGTGCGACGGTCGCGTAAATATAATGCATAGGCGACGGAGAGAAGCGGTGCTGGGCAGGCCGTTGTGGGGGAAACGCAGGAAACCACGTATGTAGACTTACCACCGACATGCGCACAACCCAAGGGCAAGCCGCTTTCGGCCACAATACTTAAACGCTCAGAGCTCCAAAACCCACAAATCGATTTGTTATGAAGGATTTTAATTTATGAATTATTCCGGCAATAAAGCTGAGCCGCAGTGCCAAGCACCACCCATCGAATTCGGCTCACCTCATGTGGCAATTTGTACGGGGTTTGTCGATATATGCTTACCAATACTTCATTCCTACTGACTTCCGAGCCTAATTCCCGACGCGTGCCACGCGTGGGGCGGGTGTGGTTAGCACAAGCTCATACCCAAGCATTCCAAACACCACCGTCAACGTGATGCGTCCCTAACGGCCAAGTTGGACCTCGCCCCTCCCCTAAGCCAATCGCCCTCGCATGTTTACACCGTGCAGTGTTTATCCAAACCTGCGTCATGTGCGTTTTCGCTCGCTTGCTTTCAAAAAACATCACCCGTGCCAGTGGTTTGCGGGTGTGTGAATAGAGCACGGAAACCTCGCGCATTGAACACGGCACCCACGCCTCCACACCCTCTCCAAAAAGCCCCCCAAAATACAATTGTGTGGAACATAGAGTAATATGCAGCTTGGTATCAGCGCTTGAGCAATGTCCAAGCGTGGCGATCAGAACAACGTGTGTAAGTTCAGACAATTTCCTGGGAATTTATGGGCTTAATTCGACAAACTCCACCGACAACACCCGCTTTAAGCTGAGGTCTAACCACCCCGGATGTCGGCTTACTGGTACTCGGGTATCGTCGTGCTTGACGTGGTGAGAGGGGAGCGTGTTCTTGACTAGCTTACGTTTAACATAATGCATGTCCGGACTTTTGTGGAGGAGTGTACGAAACAGTCTTTCATCGCCGAATTTGATTCACGTACTTTATGTCAGTATATAAATCCACAGCATCAGATGTCGACGCTGACTCCGCCATCGGAGCAACGTCCGTCGTCGATACTGAAAGCCTCTCAGCGGCAACTAACATCCTCTCGCAGGGGACGCAGTGCGCGCAAGCCGTGAGAGGAGCCCAGCCAGCAGTAGGTTCTTAAGCATCAGAGGTGCAACAAGGAGTTTTTGTAGCGTTACGATGACGTAGGTGGAGGGAGCGTGTGCTATACTTATCAGTCGTTAAAAGAACGACAATAATATACCGATTTCAAACCCGAGCACTGACATCCGGGGCGGCGGGAGGAAGGAACGCGCGGCAAGTCAAAAACGAATAACGACCTCGCTGGTTGCAAGCGGGCTCACGACAGCTACGTCCCTATTAGCGAGCGGGCGGTGGTCATTAGGAGTGGAGCGTTAACGTTTACAGGAGCATTACACAGAGAGCTTGCACACCATGGCGCGCGTAAAGCAAAAGTTCACGGCTCGCGGCCGCTCCGACCCCACTTCTCCATCCCCAGCGCAGGTAATTCGCGAGACAGGACAGCTAAGTCTGGCGTAACGCCCCGTCACGTCACGCGCCACTGTCTTTCTTATTCTTCCGTATGTCTAAGCTGCTATTGTTTCCCCACAATGAAATCTCTCGACCCACGGTTGTCATATCAGGAAGCACCGCTCGCCTTGCTGAGACCCGAATCAGCTCCGAATATGTGCTCGTGTTTGCTGTCTGCAGTTGGCGCACAAGACGCCCGCCAGGCCCAGCGTTCAAAAATCAAGCAAGAAACGCCGGAGCGGGCCGCAAGACAGTGGGTTCCCCGCCATATGTCCGGATGTTCCTTTCTTCAGCTGCTCTTCAGTCCGCGACGCGAAGTCTCGTCGCTCGACAACAGCGACGGCTGTTCGTTCCTTCGACGCTGTTTCGTGCGCTTTCTGTGTTTGCCTAACCCCTATTTTTGTTTGGACTCTGCAGAACCGCACCGCTGGCGCCCCGGCACGGTTGCTCTGCGAGAAATTCGAAAATATCAGAAGAGCACAGATTTGCTCATCAGGAAGCTGCCCTTCGCACGCGTGGTAAGGACAGCCCCCACACTGAATGTATTATCCTAATGAAAAAAGGGCCCTTCGCCTTCAGAAACTGAGGTGGAGCATGATGATGAGTAGTCCTTCTCTTGCATCACCCTCACTCCCACCTCCCCCTGTGATGCCATGGTCAACACTAGGTGAGGGAGATCACATTAAACGTTTCACAAGAGCCAATGCGGTGGACTGCGGAGGCACTGCTGGCCATTCAGGAGGTGTGTTGTTGCATGCAGCTCTCTGTGATAGCGCTTCATCCCTCTGCACCTTTCATTCATACTACTGCACGCTAAGTACGGGCTCTGGCTGCACTGCTGTTGCTGCGTTAGGCGACAGAGGACTTTATGGTCCATCTTTTCAATGACACCAACCTCTGCTGCATCCATGCAAAGCGCGTCACAATCAGTAAGTCCTCCCATCTCATGCACTTTGTTGCCGATGGGTGTACACAGAACATCGTGTGGTTTGTGAGTCTTACGTGGGATCATCTGTGGTCGCGCAGTGCCCAAGGATTTGCAACTGGCTAGACGGATCAGAGGATCCGTGCACGGGGTGTCATCACATTAGCATCTTCGACTCTAACACTTGCGAGTTGGAACCATAGTTAAGCCTCCCCTTTTATTTGTTGTAATTGTAGCACCGGGTCCCACCAACTCCTCCGCGCTGTCTTCCGCCGTGGCTGAAGGTAATGTAGGAATCTTGTGGCGCGCCATTGACGCACACCGCTGGCGTGGGTCTATTACCACTGTCACCTCGCAGCACCTCTCCAAAGTATGGCATTGCAAATGTGCTATATACTCTCACTGCCCTGCTGTTATTGTGAAGAGCATCGAAGTCGTTGAGCTCTGCCATAGTGTTATTGATAATATATTTCTTCAACATGTTTCTCGAGGTGCATTGCGGATCAATAGTGTGTGCTTTTAGACTGGATCATGAATTTGTTTCTTGGCGATTTGGAGTGGTTTAGTAGGACTTTGCGACAAGTGCCTCCGCTCTATGCAGATTCTGTTTTTTTTTCAATATATTTGGAGAGCAGGCAGCAGTTGCCTCTGAATGTATGCCGCTTCTTGGGCTTCAGATCATTCTATTATGCAAGAAAGTCAATCGACACTCCATTATGTGGGGCGTCACACGCGCTCTCGCCCACTTTCCTTGTATACCTCCTCTTCGTCGGGAGTATCTTACCAATAGCGCCGGTTTTCGAAAAAGTAAAAGCTCACCTACATTGTTTCAGTTGCGTGCTGAAACGATCCTTCATCACAATAGCACAGTGCGATAACTTTGTATATCGATGTTTTACTATGGCGGTTGCTCGTTCGCGGGCTCGTTTTGAACTGTCGCGTATGGAAACTGGCAGGAGTGTAGTATGGCTATTAGGGTGCCTTTGATAGTTGCATTTTTGCTGTGAAGGTGGGTTTGGCTGCGCATTTCATCTTTCGAACATGTCAGCCCACACACTTCATCACATACACATAATGATAGAAACATGGGTATTGGCGCGACACGATGCACACCAAGTCGGGAATGACGGAGAGAATGGCGTTCTGCGGACTCTGCGACTTCCAAAAACAAAACCCCGCAAACCTTGTAAGCACCCAGCTCTAATCCCCTGGGTAATAAGTTAAACATCCACACGCCTGTTCGAGACGATGGATTTGGCAATTACGGTCTAGACAAGGAATGTGACTACGGTCTATTTGTCATTTTGACAATTGCCATCGTTGGGACATGCTATAAATAAGTTTCCTTTTCATTGAGCTCTCTCTCCGGTGGCGGAGGGGTGGAAAAGATAAAACACGTGGCATGAACGCGCCCCTTCCTTGTATATGAAATGTGTAGAGACAATGGGAAGCTCTACTATTTATGAAGTTGAAGGATGTGGTATGATGCGAGCGATTAGAAAATGATTACGAAATGAGGCATTTTGCGAAAGAGAAACGTGGAAAACTGATTTAACATCTTTATCTTGAAAGGACCTCAACATTACGTATAGCCTTGGTTGCCAACGCGCCGCACCGCCAACACCCAAACGAGCCACTTTTCATCGCAATTGAATATTGGCGAACATGTTCATAGATGTATGGAGTTTGATTTGTGTAACATTGTGGTTATGCGTCCCATTCGCGCACATCGAAATCATACCCGACAAGGAGATCCATAAAGTCGTTCGCAACGGTGAAGTTAACGCGGCCGATTTAAAAGTAGATAATCCCCTAGAAGGCGTAGGATCTACACCCATAGTGCTAAGCTCTCTCTCGAGCACAACATGGATGGGGAGTTATAATGAGTCGTCTTAAAACTATAACGATGGCGCCCGCCGGCGGCGCATCGGCGGCGGCACCGGAGGGGGGCACGCTCGGTGGCCCGTCGGCACCTACCTCTACCTCCACGCCGTGAGAGCTAGTTACCATGTAGCCGTGCCATGTTTGGCACGGTAGGGGGATAAACGAGGTACCGGCAATTGCGATCTTCGCGGTCAACACATGTCGGGAAGCCATGTACGGAGGGTTTTGGAAAACGTAATATCCGTAATCAAGCGCCAAAATCTCCCGCTCGGACCTTCCGACATGATTTTTCAAGACCAATACGCATGAGATACATTCCTTTTTGGGGGGGGTGGGACATATATCTTAGGTGCGTGTGGAGGCGAGGACGGTACGGTCGGATAAGCGGGTGGAGCACGTGGCGGACAACCGGTAACGAGCGCTATGCAAGGGCGCTCGTTCGACATCGAGAGGCTCTCTTGAGGCCGACCCGACCCGGGGGGTTGGATCTCGACGCCATCAACATAGAGAACATCCCGACATCCGAGAGTGCATGAGCGGTAAGGGGTGGCGGCAACGATCCTCGAGATCGGCCGCCGCCGGAAAAAAAACATGTACGCAGGGTTTCGGCTAAAACGTCCGTGCTTGGCACCTTGCGTTTTGGATCACGAATTCTAGGGGTTTCGTGATCCCTTAAATTTCATCCTCAAGGAACGTATTTTGTCCACATTATTGGATCTATCACTGGTGTTGCAACGACGTGCACATAAACTAATAAAGGAAGGACTTGTTAAACATTAATAAGAGGAATTGCGGATGCAAGTGATTGCCGATGCTTCCGGAATCTTCAAACTCCACTAGAACAAATGGGACCGTGGTGGTGCTGAAGATGATTTCTTTGCGTAGTGGTGCTATATCTATAGTCAAGTTATTAATCGATGCCTTGTACTGAAAATGTATTTTAGGTGAACAATGATGTGCACATATTATATGTAACCACAGCTAAGTGGCAGGTATGAAGGGACATGAGGGGTTTCTCGTCATCAATGCAGTGGAGAACATCCTACCATGCTCCTTCTACCTTCATGATGATTGCTACGAGGACATTATGCAAGAATGCCCGGGATTTCGAGAGGTGATGCAAAACTTGGTCGCTGAAGATATTACGTTGAACGGGAGGCTCCATGCGGTGCAATCACTTATGGGTCGCGACCTCAAGCTCCCAACGGATGGCTGGGGCGACATGAGTGCCCATCGAAATACCCGTGCATTAACTCCTCGGCAGGATTAGAGAAGCTATTCATGACCAAGTCAACTTCCGATGCCTTTGATGAACTGCCTATGCGAACGATTCGTGAAATGACGCAGATAACGCACGGGGTATTGGACTATGACGATTTTTGTCTTGCTCATTGTGCGTTTTAATCTCATTCGATTGCGACTCGCTTGTTTGCTTGTGTGTGTGTGTGTGTGTGTGAGTGTGTGTGTGTGTGTGTGATTTGCTGATCGAAATTCATTTCATTGTAGGTTGAGCTTAGACTGTCACTGCGGCCAGTGAGATCCCGTCGACGAAGGGCATCGTCTAAGGGCGACGGTAGGTCTGGCAATAGTAACACGTCAGCCAATGGAGAGGCCGCCCACCTTTCTTGCCCATGCCCAACGTTATGTACTACATTGTGGACATCCGGCACAACATGTTAAGGGTGGTGCCACATATTCTTCTTCATACTATGCAAGAAAACTGTGATGAAGAGCAGTTGAAACAAATTGGGCAATGGTGCTACGCGAATTTGTCTTGATCATCATACCGATAAGTGTGTGAAGAAATTGAACGTTTATGTGGAGAGCTAGCCGGGATCGACATGCCGACTTCTCCTTCACAACTTTAAGACCACCCTGAAGATCGCCGTCAAAGATCACAACATTGGCAAGATGAATGTGGTGTCTACGCGGAGGAACTCGTAGTTTGGGAGGCGTTCTTCATCTTCAACGATGTTATCACCAAAGGATGCGACGACACCAATATGTGGCTGTGGAAACGCATGCACATGAGCTTGACAATCTGGGGGCCGGGCTTATGGCTGCATAATTTGAGGTGGCTGTTGACTCTCACGTGACTGTCTAATTGAAATTGAAATTGTTTACAACATGTCCCGGCAAACTGGACCGGCTGCTGTCTCACGGGCCACTCTACTTCGCCATACATGACTTATTAGCAAGTTGGGCCCGGGTCTCTCCGACCAGGTACATTTCTTATCGACACACCTATCTGCAATGTGTGTCGACGTTCCTCGGGAGTTATATAAATGTAAGCAACCTCAGTAATTGCCACAGTCCCCCCACCTAAGCTGTAACAGCGTCATAATTTTGTAATCAAGAAAAAACAGATCTAAAAATAAATCCACTTGTCGAGAAATGCAAAACTTAACTGCTTCTCGACCTTCACGATGCACGGCCCGCTCCCACCGAACCGGGGTGTCGACCGGCATAGGCCGGTCGGCGTTCGGGAGAGACGACGGGCCAGCCTAATCTAGCTCCCGCGTGACTTCGGTCTTGCCGAAGGTAGGAGGGGAAAGGCTGGCAAAAAACCCCTCCTCGCGCGGTCGCTCGTCGATCCCGCCGCTCCATCCCGTAAACCCCGCCCCAAGGTCTTGCCGCGTCCACCGACACGGCGGCCCTCCGTGTCGAGGTCCCCCATCACCTCGAGGACATGTGGGGGGGACCGAGACACACAGACATAGAAAAAACTAGATCTCCTGCCTCCGCGCCTGAATTTTCCCCGCTCATTTCCCCGGTTTTTTCACTGTCTTGGTACCCGGGTACCTGTCGGTTTGCCGGCATGTGGCCGTACCCTCCCCCCTCTGATCGCGCGTCCACCGAGCAGCATTTTCTTGAGCGGGGGCCTCAGCGCTCACCCGGGCCCACGCTCAAGGAATCCTAGGAGTATGAAGGTCTGTCGGGGTAGTGGGTGTCGAAGAGGGGGGGGCAGGTCACCGTAGCCGGATCCGGCGGGCCGCGGGCGCCCGGAATTAAACAAAACCCTCCGTGCCGGGTTTTCCGGCGGCGCCGACCCAAAGGGTCGTCGCCGCCAGGTCTTGTCGCTCCTCCCGTCGCGACCGTCCTCCTTGCCGTCCCAGGTAACTCCTCCCCCCGGGAGATGACGCTAGACGACGTAGCGGCTCGCTAGTGAGCGCCCTACCCTGGTGCCGCTCCCCAAATAGCTCGACGCCGGGTACGGACATTTTTTTTTTCAGTATCCGAAAAAAAGCCCTCCGTACATGGCTTTCCGGCGGCGGTTGATCTTGAGGATCGCCGCCGCCTCATATAGCCGCTCCTCCGTGTGCGACTAGCCACCGGCCTGTGCCATGTCTTACCTCACCCCCCGGGAAGGGTCGACTGGCACATGGCTGGTCGACGGCTAGCGAGCGCCCTTTCCTGGCGTTGCTTCCCGGCTGACCACCACCAGCTCCAACACCCGCCTCCCACCGCTGATCCGGCCGTACCCTCCTCGCCATCAAACGCTGCCGTAGTACAGGCCCCACCCCTCAAAGTAAGGCTGTATTTAGGAGTATCTGTACGCGAAAGAACATATCGGACGGGCCGAGCGGGAGATCTTAGTGCCGGTATTGCACAGAAATTATTTTTTCAAAAGCCCTCTGTACACGGCTTTCCCGACAGCTGCAGATCCCGCGGATCGAGCTGTCGGTCCTCTTAGCCCCCTACCGTGCCAGGCCTGGCACGGCTACGGGGTTTCCAGCGCCCAACACGGGGAGGTGAGGGGATGCCGACGGGCCTGCGAGCGCACCCCCCTCCGGGGCCGCCGCCGCTGCGCCGCCGGCGGGCGCCGTGATTGTCTACATGCATATTATGGCGTGCCATATTGCTGACCTTGTGGGATAATAATGCGGTGGCTTAGTGAAATGATGTAGCCAAGGAGCCGAGGCCATGCACAATATTATGACAAAGTTCTTTGCCCGAACGCACTCTGTAAGGAGGGGGAATTCTGTCGTGCACCCTGTGTATGCGTATTCACCCACAAGTGCACCCCCTGTTTCCAGCTTGGACCTGTGTGCACCCTGTGGACCTTCACGACGAGTGCGTCGGTGTGGGTGAGTGTCGGACGTCCTCGGGAAGCTGACTTAGGTGGAGTGGTGTGGTGGGGTTTTAAAGCGCAGTTTATACTGGCGATACCGCCGACTACAAGGTGAAAGTACTAAGTTACTAGTTGAACTTGCCTTCTGCGGGAGAGGTGGCTTAATGAAATGATGTAGCCAAAGAGCCGAGGCCATGCACAATATGACAAAGTTCTTTGCCCGAAAGCACTCAGTAAGAAGGGGAAATTTGTCGAAGGCGGTGCTCACCAAAGTGCACATGACGATGAAGACGCGATAACAACCATCACCCAGACAACGCCAGCGGCACAGTGGCAAGCACGTCACTGGCACTTGCCACGTGTTTGAGGCCAAGAAGGAGGCTCACTAGCAAACCCAACATAAACTGAAGACCAAAAACCCCACCCACAACTTTACTAAATCACGTGCACTGAAACGGGCAAGGGACGAGTGAAAATAATGTGAAAGCATAATGTTTACATATTATCATTGCAAGAATGCGAGACGTGTCGAGGTGTGCTTTGGAGACGAGTTTATCAGGAGGGTCGGTGCGGGCGGTGAGAAGGGAGGTGAGACTCGTGATGGTGGAGGAGTGCGGTGTACCTGTGCGGCTCATGACGATGGGGAGGATGTCAACCACTGTGCCTGGCCAGTGGCTTCTGATGGCGTTTGCAAGGGGTGTGTATTTGGATCGTATGAGGTCGGCTGTGTGGGAGAGGTTGTTGTCTGTGCAGTACTTCCATTCCCCTATCTGAATCTTTTTTATGGATGCGTAACGTCGGCGACCGTTGGAGTGACCAACGAATCGGGGTTCGAGGATGCGGATGAAGTCAGGTTTGTGTGCAGGGGGACGAAGCAGGGGGGGGAGAATCTCAGGGGGGAGGACGGCGGGGCATGAGGTTAGGGAGTCAGGCGAGAGACCTTCGTCAGCAGCAACAAGTCGGGTGGGCATGTGTGTGGGGTGAGGTGGGTGGCAGTCAAGTGGAGTGTGGACAGGGGTGGGGGAAGCAAACGATTTTATGGGTTTGTTACCGAAGTCTGCGGTGATGGTTTCCCAGCGTCCTCCGTTGTGGCGTTCCAGTAGGGAGAGTAGGAGTTGCAGAGCGCTGTTGTGTCGGTCCTGTCTTAGACCAGACATAGAGGGGCAGTTACCGGCCATGTGGCCGTTGCTAGTGAATTGGCCACATAGGGGGCAGCGCAGGGTGGGGTTGTGAGTAAGTAGGCGGGTGTTGTGGACGCCCCACATGAATTCTTGTTTGTGTGTGAACTGGATATTTGTGAGGGTTGAGTGTTTTTTGTGGTAAGAGAAATCGGCGCCGTCCGTCGCGGCGCGGGCGAGGAGGGCTCCGTGTTTGGTTGTTTGCGAGAGAGGAGTGTGTGTGTGTTTTGTGCTGTAGGTGTGTGCGTCGGTTTTGAGGTTGGTGTATCTGTAGGGTATGGGGTCTCCTAGGGTCTGTGGAATGAGGGTGTATGGCCAGGTCCAGTGGCCTATCGTGACCTCTGAACCTGTGGTGTATGTAGTGTCGGGTGGGTGACCATCCGCGACGAGGTTGGCGAGGGTGTCTGCGAGGTCGTTGCCTAGGGAATGGTTGTGGGCTTTGATTTTGCCGAGGTGTGTACGGATGCCTGCGTCGCAGCGGGTTTTAAGGGTGTGTGTGATGGATAAGAGGGTGTCGCGGTGAATGTTGTGGCGGTAAGCGGAAGGGCAGTTTAAGTAACCTTGTATGAGGCGGAGGGAGCACGCACTGTCTGTGAGGAGGTGGGTGCGGCCAAGTTGGAGGCCTATATCTATGCCAGCTAATTCAGCGCGATTTATTGTATGTGAGGGAGGGGTAGAGGTCACCATGATTTTGATTTTGGTGTCCGAGGCGGGGTGGGTAGCTGCTGCTCCGAGGGGGGACGAGCTTCCTTTTTTCGAGCCGTCTGTGTATACAAAGTCCTGCCAGTTCCAAGCAGGGGTGCCTCTGGTGGGGGGGTACGTTAGATGCACGCGGTCCGGGAGGGGGTATGTGAGGGGGTGAGTTGGGTTTGGGGGGCGGTGGTATATACCCGCTGAGTGGGGTGAGTAGGTGCCAAAGAGGTGTGGAGGAGGGGGGGTGATGATGGGGTTGGGGAGGTGAGTGTCGTAGATAGATTCGAGAGTGTTGTGAAGTGCGGTCATGGCTGTGGGTGATGGGAGGGTGGAGAGTGCGAGGGGGTTGGCGACGAGGTATATGTCGACCATCCATCGTGTGCCGAATGGGGTAGGGGTGGGGTTGCCAGTGTGTTGGTCGGGGGGTAGGAAGGTGTTTGCGTCATTGGGGAGGGTGTAAAGGTGGTGGGTGTATGGGGAGTTGATGTATTTGGAGTGGCGGTAGGGTGTGTGTTCCCATCGGGGGAGGATGAGGATGGTTGCGTTATTGAGGGGGTCGGAGTATAGTTCTGTATGGATGCGGAATGTGTGGCGGAGAGCTGTGAGTAGGTCTTCTCTGGTGGCCCATCTATTACGGGTGGTGGTGGCGGGTGTGGGTGAGTGTATTTCAGAGCGGGAACCAAGGCGGGTGAGGAGGTGGTAGACCTCCTCTTCGAACGTATGCTGCGAGAGGTCGGGGCGAAAGAGGTGGTAGAGGGGTGTGTAGGATTTGTGGGCGAGGAGGGATAGGAGAGAGTAGAGGGCGGAGCGGGTCTCCGGGGGTAGGAACTTGAGAATTTCGTTTGGGATACCGTCGGGGCCGGGGGCTTTGCCGGTGCCTAGCGAGTTGAGGGTTTTATCAAATGCATCGCGGGTAATCATGTCGGCGAGAGTGAGTGTGGGGTCCCCTCGGGGTTCGATGGTGTAGTTGTCGGGGTTGTCAGGGTGTTCCCAGGGGGGTACGGGTAGGTCGGGCGGGGTGGCTCGCGTGAGTTCGGTGGTGAAGTGGGAGTGGACCGCCTCAATGACGGCTGAGGGGGAGGATGCGGTGGTTTTATCGGGCTTGGTAAGGCGGTGGAGCGTTGAAGTTGCGGTGGTCGCGGGGAGGAGGCCACTTTTAATTCTTAAGCGGCGGTGGGAGGATTTTGGGGAGGCGTCGTAGGCAGTATTGGTGCGGGTTTTAATCCTTTGGAGTATATCTGTGGTGGTTGTGCGGAGTAGAAGGCGTATGCGTGCCTGGCATTGTTGATGGATATCGGTAGGGGAAAGATAGTCAGAGGTTTGCAGGAGGGTTTGAGCTAGGGGTAGGGGGCCACCGTTGGTGCTACATCTGCGGAGTTTGCGAATGAGGTTGCGTGTTTTTTTAGATAGCCAGGTGGGGTTAATGGACGAGGTAGTGGGGCGGGGTTTCTTCGGGGGTAGGAGGGGCCATATGGTGGCTGCGTGGTCCATATGTTGGGAGAGTAGTGCGGTAAATTTCGAGGCTAGGGTGTCGAGGGTATCGGGAGAGGCCTTGGAAGGGGCTGTATTCAGAATTTCTGCGTGGAGGGAGGCCGTGTGGTTGATTAGGGAGGGTGTGCTACGTTGGTATGATGTAATGTGATGCGGTTGTAGGGGGAGTTTGAAGGTGAGTTTGCGGGTGGTGTGGTGAGTGCTAGGTGGGTTGTGGGCCGAGGGTGGACGAGCGATTAGGGAGGAGGGGGCAGGAATAACTAGGTGTATCGCCGAGTGGTCGGAAAAGTGTGAGGGAGAGGTAAAAATCGAGCATGCATGCGGGTTGAGGCTGAGGGGGGAGGGAGGAGGGGTGAGCCAGTGGTCGAGGCAGCCTCCGCTACGGGGGAAGGTGGGGAGGGGGGGGTGGAGTGGTCTGAGGTGGGATTCGAGTAGGGAGGTGAGGGCGGGGTTGCATGTACCTTGTGTGGTGGTCGTTTGGAAGTCGCCGCCCCAGAGGACACGGTGAGTTGGGTAGTCGTTCGTCAGGCGGAGGCCCCATGCCGCGACCTCCGCGTATAGGTGTGTTAGTTGGGTGCTGTGGAGCTGCGGCATGTAGGCTCCGAGGAGGAGGTAAGGGTCGCCTGAGTAAGGGACGAGTTTTAGTCCTGCGATATGTGGGATGAGGTGGGAGGGTGGGGTAAGGACAGTGGCAAAGTGGAACGACTCCCTGCGGACCGCGAAGAGAACGCCTGCGTTGGGTAGGGGCACAGATGAGTAGCAAGGTCTGGAGCTTTTGAGTAGGTATTGTGGGAGGGCGATACGCCACCTGGATTTGTGGGTGGCGTGGTTAGTTTCCGTGAGGATGAGGACATCAGGGCGGTGGGTGGTGGCGAGGTGTTCCACGTCCATGATGGATGTGTGTAGCCCCCTGGTGTTGAGGTTAAGGAGGTGTAGAGGTTGTGGGAGGTGGTGTGGGAGGATTGGTGTGGGGTGAGGGTTGGGGGGGTTGGGGGGGTTCGCGGGGGGGGGGAGTTTTGCGGCAAGGTGGGGGGGTGTGTGTCGAGAGGGGGTGGGGCGGGTTTGAGGGTGTGTTGTGGGAGCGGGTGTGGGGGAGGATGGGTTGGCGGGAGAGGGAGGGGGGGAGGGAATGAGTGAGAGGAGGGGTTGATGAGGGGGGTTGGGGGGGTAGTGGAGGCTCGGGGGAGAGGGAGGGCTGATGAGGATGGAGGGTGTTAAGGAGTTGGGAGCGTCCGACAGGGAGGGGAGTGGAGCGGAAGACGTGGTGCCAGCGAAGGGTGTGGAGGGAGTAGATTGTGTGCTTGGGGTCGAAATGAGGGGGGTCGTAAGCATGGTCAGCAGGTGCCGTGAGTATAAAGTAGGTGTGAAGGAGGACGTGGGTTCCACAAGACCACGCGCGAGGTGTGTCGCTCTGTCGAGGGGGGTTGAGAAGGCGAGAAGTGAGGAGTTGGGGGGAGGGAGACGAGTTCCAGGAGGCGAGGAGTGAGAGGGAGCGGGTAAGTAGGGACGGTGGGGGGGGTGGTGGAGTGAGTCCACCCAAGTGGCCGAGTCGTGTGTCACGTGAAGGAGACCGAAGTGGGAGTGCTGCCAGGTGAGGACGAGGAGGGAGTTGTGGGGTGTGCCCGGGCGCGGGGGAACGCCTCTGTTTGAGAGGTTGGTCCACTGGCTGGGGTATATGTGGTGGTTATGGACGGTGTCTACCTCGGTGTTTGTGATAATAGTGTATTTGTTGTAGGAGTTAGAGTGGAGTTTGGCAAGGGAGGTGGCAATGCAGTAGAGATTGGAGAGGTCATGGTAGTGTCCCCACTGGAAGGAGAGTACTGCCGAGGAGTCGAGGTGGCCGATAGGGGTGGGGAGGCCGTTTTCAAGGTTAAGGTCAAACAGGTAGTTGTGAAGTTTAATGGTGCAGGTGTCGGGTTTGAAGTGTGACGGAAGTGAGGCCCTGATTGGGTTGGTTACACCGTGATTACGTATGTCGTGGGAAGGGCGTGGGAGGGGGGCAGGGGGTCGAACCTCCGGGCCTGCTGGCCCGTCTGTAGTGGAGTTAGGGACGGGGGCGGGCCCTAACGGCCGATGGGAAGTCGGATGGAGGGATGGGAGGTCCAGGGGAGGGGAGGTGCTCCTCAGTGGCTTCCGCTGTGGCCTGGTCTTCGTCAGGGAGGTCTTCAAGCTCGAAGTCTGAGGTTGCGGGGGATGAGGCAGGCAGGGGGAGGTTGGAGGGGTGTGTGTTGGGTGGGAGGTCGGGGGTCAGGTGGTCGGAGTTGGGGGTGGGCTGTGGGGAAGGGGAGGTTGTGAGGTGTGTGTAGGTCGGGGGGTCGTGGGGGTTGCGGCGGTGTGGAGGTGAGTGGTGGGTCTTTCTGAGGGTGGGGCGTGTGTGCTTCAGGACGCCGGACGGGGGGGCAGGTTTGAGGGCGGGGTCTGTAGGCGTGCGTGTCGTAGGGGAGGAGTCCATGGGGTCGGTGGGGGGGAGGGAGGGGGGGAGGAGGTGAAGGGGGGGTGGTATCGTGTTGGGGGTGGAGTCTGTGCGTTGGAGGGAAGGAGGAGGTGGGGGGTCAAGGCTTGGGGTTGGGTGGGAGGAGGCTGTGGCGGGTTGTGTGAGGGGGGTGGAGGAAGAATCCATGTGGTCAATTGAGGTCTCGAAGATAGTGGGGAGGAGGGGTGGTGTTGGGAAAGGCGAGAGGGTCAATTGCTGTGTGAGGGGAGGGTTTGTAGGAGGGGCGGGGGAGGGGGAGCGACGTTTTTTGGAGGGGCGCTGGTTGTGAGTGTGAGGGGGGGGGGGGAATTGGAGGGGGCCAGTTGGATGTCAGGGAGGGAGTCGAGGTCGAGTGGGGCATCGTCAGTGGTGTCCAGCATGGAACCGTCCGCGGGTTCCTGTTGCCATGCCTCGTAGGTGTTGGTTGCCTGAAGGTGGCATGTCCATTCGAGGAGGAGAGAGGGGGGGTTGCGAAGAAGGGATTTGTTTTTGTGAGGGTGAGCTGAGGGGGGGAAGGGGTGGTCGTGAAGATGGGGTCCGTGATGCGGGACCTACCGAAGATGGAGTAGTGGTGGGGTGTGATGTATAGGGAGCATGTGGTGTGGGTGGGGGTGCCTCGGTGAATGTAGGTGTGGGGAAGGGGAATGGTGGCGGTGCCGTTGGTGGAGATGAGAATGCAGTACATGGTGTTAGTGAGGGAGATTTGGATGCTGGTGGCGATGTGGGGGGAGGGGGAGGGGTGGGAGCGGAAGTATGAGCCGTCAGGAAACTTTTGGAGGGAGGTGTGGTGGGAGATGTCGAAGGTGGAGGGTGAGGGTCGGCGGGAGTGAGAGTGAGAGTGTGCGTATTCTGAAGCTGTTTGGTGGAGGAGGGTGGAGAGCCAGTGTGAGGGTGGGATGGAGCCGTTAGGCATGGGGCAGGGGAGGGGGAGGGGGTGGGGGGATTGGATGAGGACTGTGGTGAGGCAGGTGTCAGCCCAGGAGGTGCCTGGGACATGGCCTGTGAGAGGGGGGGGTGTGATGGTAATTGTGTAGTTTTGGGGGGTGGGGGGTACGGTGTGAATAGCATTCTGAAGTGTGGCGTGAAAATGTACAGGGCCTGATTGTGAAAGGATTGGGTTATGGGGTGGGTGGAGGATATGCATCCAGAAGGAGGGGGGTCGTTCTCGACCTGGACGGGTTCCCGTGTAGGTTGGAGGGCGTCCGCGATCTGGAGCAGAAGTTGGGCGGGTTCCGGGAGGTCTTCCATACGGGGGGTCGGAGTGGTGGCGCTTGCGTTCCAGGTGTCGGCGAGTTCCGTGGCGAGTCGATCGAGTAGGAGGGCCTTTATCAGGGGAACGACGTCTGGGCATGAGAGATGAGTGAACAGGGGGGAGCTAATTTTCACGCGGCGGCCTGAAATTGCAGGAACGGAGACTGCTCGGATAATCTGAATTTCCTGCTGTCTCAGTGTGGTTGTAAGTTGGGAGTCCGAGGCGGTGCTAGGTGGTGTCGGACCTCCCGACGGGAGTTCACGCTGGCGTGAAGCGAGCTGATAAAGCAGGCCAACCGATGTGCATGAGGTGGGGATGTCCAGCCGGACCTCGTGGTGACCATGTGAGAGTGCGACGGGTAGAGGAATGAGATCGAGTTGCTGGGGCATGGCGGGGTGTGGAGTGCGGGTGACTGAGGCCGTCCATCGCGCACGATGGGCGAGTTCCCGTCCGATTATATTTCTCGCGCGGGCCGGGATATCGGTTAAGGCGTGAACTTTTTCGAGAAGCCAGCGTCGAGCAAGAGAGCATGCGGAAATGAGCATGAGTGATGAAGACGGCGTGTCCGGGAGGAACACACCGTGGAGCCTGAAGCTGGCAGTGTCGGGAGGGGCGGTGGAGTACTGGCCTGTTAGGAGGTAGGAGTCGATCAGGCGAGCAGAGAGGTCAACGGCCCTTCCGAGGTCGGGAGCAGTCGTCGGGGCTGAGAGGACCAGGGGAGTTTGAAGCCATGTGCCCGGTGTGGGTTCCAGGGGCGTGCCCCGTCCGTGATCTGCATTTGCGAGCTGTGGGACCGTGAGGAATGGTGCGAGTGGGTGACCCACAAGGCGGTAACGGGGGCCGATGTGGTCGTCCGCGAAGAGGGGTGTAGGGCGGTCCTTAAGGAGGACATGTTTGTAAGAGTCCGGGAGGTTGGAAGGTGATGACATGGTGGCCGTCAAGTGGGTGTCGATGAGAATATTTTTGGTGTTTGTGACGTGGGGAAGGAGTGGGTTAGAGGTGGTCAGCGTGTGTTGGCGGCACACGACCAGGCATGATGGGACCTGGGTTTGTTTTCCGTGGGCGTCGGATGTGGACGTCCGGACGCTCGGAGGGGCGCGCGATAGTGCGCCGGCTCCGTGGGAGGGTGGTTTTTGTAATTTATTTGATACGTACGAGTGTCGTAGTATTTGACGGAGTACTCGGAGTGTTTGTGATGTGGGCGGCGCAGATTCCGGCATGCGAACCGAATTCAAATTTGTGAAAGCTGCGCTTTGGAGTGTGTACCGTCTGATGTGCCTACGGATCCATTGACCTGGGTGAGCTAGGCTCGGGTGGGGAGAGGTGATCGGTGCCCGTCGTCCGACGGGCCCTGTGGTCACCAGTCTATCGCTCATAGGGAGGCCAAGCCCGGAGCGAAGACGGTCGGCGTTGCTCATCCGAGCTACCGACCCATCCCCTATATTTTTTACGTCAGTAGTACTTTAGTAGTACTTTGGATCGATTGACTGTCTTTAGTGACGGTAGGATCCGTTCCCCCCCCGCCAAACTAAAGCAGCTCGCGCAACACGCGTCATCCCTACTCGGCCGAGCGGCTTCCAACGCTCGATGGCTGCCCACTCGTCAGCTCGCGGCCTTCGCGGGGAAAGCCCAGTTCCTCTACCTCGCCATCGCGCCGGCCCGGTTCTTTTTGCGCGAGCTCCACAACGTGTTAGCCACACGTATTGGTTGGGGGGGACGCGTACGCCTGACCCACCAGCTACGACGCGACCTCGAGTGGTGGCGCACGGTACCCACCCAACACAACGGTCGGTCCATCTACAAGCCCATCGAGACCGCCTACCTCCACGCCGACTCCAGCGACTACGGATGGGGGGCCGTGCTGAACGAAGACTCCAACTACCAAGCCCGCGGTTTTTGGAACGCTACCGACCGTCTCGAACACATCACGTGGAAGGAGTTGCGGGCAGTGCGACACGCGGTCGAATCTTTTCTACCGCAACTCAAGGGCCGGCAAGTCCTCCTACACGAGGACAACACCTCGGTGGTCGCTGCCCTATCCAAACTTACGTCCCGGTCTCCCGCCATGATGACCGAGTTACGGCGCTTATGGTTCCTACTCGACACCAACGACATCCACATCCGCCCACGCTACATCCGTTCGGCCGCCAAAGTCTGGGCCCACACGCTAAGCCGCGAATTGGACACCGAGGACTGGCAGCTAAACCCACGGCTTTTCGAACACCTTCAACACCGGTGGGGCCCGCATACGATCGACCGTTTCGCGTCCATGCAAAACACTCAACTGCCCCGATTCAACGCCCGCTGGAGAGACCCCCTGTGCGAAGACATCGACTGCATGCACCTGTCGGATGCAGCCTGGCGCCGCGAAAACAACTATTGCAACCCTCCCTGGTCCGCCCTGCCGGCCCTGGCCGCCAAACTAGCCTAATCCCAAGCCGCAGCTACTGTCATCGCCCCCTACTGGCCAAACAAAACGTGGTACCACGCTTTGGCCCGACTTGCAAAAGCGACTTTGCACTTCCCGGCGGCGCGCGACCTGTTCTTTCCAGGCAGGCTCGGCAAGCGCGAGGGGGTCGGACCTCCCGCGTGGAGCATCGTGGCCTTTTGGCTCTCACCCCCTCATGGCTGTTCACCCGACGCGGAGCGATTGGCCGGGCGCTACGTCCGGACCGATTAATTTCTACAGTACGGCCCACGCGATTAATCACCCGATTAATCGCTACAGGACCACCCCGGTACGGCCTGCGGCTCGGAACAGCACCGGCGCCTTGGTCCGCCGATCTGACTGAAACTTTTCCAGACCGTCTAGGAACCGACAAACTCGGGGTTACGGCGGTCGCCTTGCTCAACAACTCACTAGCGCCCTCTAAGTCCGCTAGCTACGACAGCGCGCTCAGACAGTTTTTTTTCTTCTGTACATAGGAAAACATCGCCCCGCTACAAGCTACCCCGGCCACAATGATTCGCTACACGGCCTGGTTGGCCCTACACGGCACGGTCGCCGCCAGCTCGCTTCAACCCTACTTCTCTGCGGTTAACAAGTTCTTCCGGGACCATCAACGCCAACCCATTGCGGTGGGCGAACTCCTAGCGGACGCTCGACGTGGCCTCGAAATGCTACAACACCGCCTTGTCCCGACCGCCGCATGCTTACCGCTTCCCGCCCCCGTCGCACTCGACATTATACTGGCTGCCGCCGCTCTCCGCGACACCCTTACGTGGACACCTGCTACGCTTCCTCAGCTGCAACGTTTCAGGGCATGCTTGGCAGTTTGCGTTAATTACACTTTTTTTTCAACTCCCTCGGCACCGGCAAAGCCCCCGGCCCCGACGGTATCCCCAATGAAATCATCAAATTCCTGCCTCCGGCGACCCGCTCCGCCCTCTTCTCTCTCCTCTCCCTCATACAAGGATACTTAAACTGCCCATCCGCTTACAGACACAACATCCACCGCGACACACTCCTCTCCATCACACACACCCTCAAAACCCGCTGCAACGCAGGCATCCGCACGCACCTCGGCAAAATTAAGGCACACAATCACTCACTAGGTAACGACCTCGCAGATGCACTTGCTAACCAAGTTGCAGATGGACAACCGCCAGATACAACTTACACCACAGGCTCAGCCGTGTCAGTCGGCCACTGGACCTAGCCATACACCCTCATTCCACAAACTCAAGGGGAACCCATACCCTACGTATACACTAACCTTAAAACAGACGCACATACCCACAGTATCAAACACACACATACACCCCTCTCACAAACATCCAAACACGGCGCCCTCCTCGCCCGAGCCGCGAAAGCGGGTGCCGACTTCTCCTTCCACAAAAAACACTCAACCCTCACAAATATCCAGTTCACACACAAGCAAGAATTCATGTGGGGAGTCCACAACACCCGCCTCCTCACACACAACCCCACCCTACGTTGCCCCATGTGTGGACAATTCACCAGCAACGGCCACATGGCCGGTAACTGCCCCACCATGTCCGGCCTGAGACAGGACCGCCACAACAGCGCGCTACAGCTCCTCCTATCTCTCTTGGAACGCCACAACGGAGGCCGATGGGAGACTATCACTGCAGACTTCGGTAACAAACCCATCAAGTCTTTCACCCACCCCACCCCCACCCACACCCCTCTCGACTGTCACCCCCCTTACCCCACCCACATGCCTACCCGCCTTGTTGCTGCTGACGAAGGTCTTTCGCCTGACTCCCTAACCTCGTGCCCCGCTATCCTCCCCCCCGAGATTCTCCCACCCGCACTACGTCCCCCGGCGCACAAACCCGATTTCATTCGCATCCTCGAACCTCGATTCGTCGGTCACACCAACGGCCGCCGACGATACTCTTCTATCAAAAAAATACAGATAGGGGAATGGAAGTACTGCACCGACCACAACCTCTCACATACAGCCCACCTGGTTAGGGACAAATACACACCCCTCGCAAATGCCATCCGCAACCACTGGCCAGGTACCGAAGTCGAAATCCTCCCCATAGTCATGAGCCACACGGGCACACCGCACTCATCCACCATCGCAAGTCTCACCTCTCTCCTCACCCTCCGCACCGACCCTCCGGACAAACTCATCACCAAAGCACGAATCCACACGTCTCGCATCCTTTCCACACTCCATGCACACACCGTCCAATGGCTGCATTATCTACTCCTTGTCTACCGCACCAAATCATGCACGACCACTCGCCGAGCCTCCGCATAACGCACCTCCCCAAGCCATTCTTGCACACCACCTTTAACCCGCTTCAGACCCTCCCCGGGGGGGAGTGAAACCCCCGACCACACTTGGAGAGGTTGGACATAGGTGGTTCACGGTCTAGCCCTGACTTGTAAGTTCCCTGTATGGCATAGTTGGGAGGGCCCAGAGACAGCAGCCGACGCATCCGGCTTTTGGTGAAAAACCGGCGCATACGGTACATGTTGTAAACAATTTCAATTTCAATTTCAATTTCTCTCCTCTCCCTCCTCGCCCACAAATCCTACACCCCTCCTGACTGGTGCCACAACACAGCTTGCCTACTACATAAAAAGGGCGACCCCTCCCTCCTCGATAACTACCGTCCTATTGCCCTCATGAATAACCTCCTTAAACTTTGGACAGCACTAATCAAAGATGCAGGCTCGAAATACGCAGAAACCCACGGCATTCTCAGCGACCAACAAGACGGCTTCCGACAACACCGCAGCATCCACGACGCCCTCTCCTCCCTCATTATGACGATGGAGGACGCGAAGCTCCACAACAACGACATCTACGTCATGTACGCGGATTTCAAAGGCGCCTTCAACGCCGCGGACCACCGCATCATGTTCAAACACATGCGTCAACTCGGTATGCCCCCCACCTTTGTCGACACATGCGAACACCTCTACGGGGTCTCAACCACAGATTATATTACACCACATGGCCCCACCCCTTCTATCGACATTAACCGCGGAACCCTCCAGGGTGACACCCTCCCCCCCTTCCTACTTACCCTCTTCCTTGAACCCTTCCTTCGCTGGCTCACGGTGGGCAGTCGGGGATGCCGCCCAGGCCCCCCCGCCACTAACGTCGACCCCACAGAACCCACAACCACATACCCAGGACACGGCTTCGCTGACGACCTCAGCCTAGCCACGGGCTCGACCCCCAACATGACCATCCAGCTCATGAAACTCTCCCTCTTCAGCGCCTACACATGCATGACCGTCAACATCCGCAAATGCTGCATCACCGGCGCCTTCTGGCGCACATGCAACGCCCTCACCCTCGCCAACACTACCCTCCTCGCATCCCGCTTGCAAACTCATTTCATCACCCTCAACTCCACCCCGGCCCCCATTCCCTCCCTTGGCCCCACGGACACATACCGCGTCCTAGGGGTAGAACTGAACACCTCCCTCACCTTCACCAAACACTGGCACGAACTAAAACGTACCACCGCATCCCTCATCACCGCCCTTTCCACCTCCCCACTAACACAATCCCGCAGAATCAGGGTCATCCGTGGACTCCTCATCGGGAAACATTTCACCCTCCAGCTCGGCCTCTTCACCGACTCCCAACTCGACACTCTAGAAGGACAAATCTGCCGCGCACTCCGCTCCGCCGTCTCCTCGGTACGTAACCTTCCCCGCACCGCCCTCCACCGCCCTACCTCCGACCTAGGATACGGCCTCCCCTCCGTCAAAGCGCACGCCGCACAACTCACAGTTTGCCACCTACACAAAATCATGAACAACTCAGGCTATAGAGGCCGCATGGCCCGCGCACACATCCTCAGCTTATCCACCACGTACTCCCACTGGCCCTCGGAATCCATCATGTCAACCTGTTACACCCCACCCACACTCAAGTGCCTAGTCAGAGCTCAACGCGATGCGGGCACCCTATTCCACAACATCCCTCCACTCTCCCTCACCAACCCTATCGCGTCCACAATCCGCGCCCACTTCACCACTCAAGACAACGCCCTCCTCGCCTCACTCCGGGACAAAGTCACACACATCACCGACCCTCACACATATAAACAAGCCTACTGCGATTTCTCTCCCCGCAAAACACACGCCTCCCTCCTCCCCCGCCTCACCCCCCTCTGGAAAAATAACATCACCACGTGGCCACAGGTCCTCCTCAGAGCCACCTCATCCTCCTTCATCCTCAAATCATGCAAATCCATCACCACACTCACGGGGTCCACCACCCCACTCTCAGTTCCCATCCGCCTCCTCGCCGCAATCCTCACCGAACCCCTCGATACTATCCACAACCGCCTCCCCATCACGCACCTCACTTCCAAACAAGCATCCCCCTCCACCACTGTACACCCCTCATGGATTCCCCTCCTCTCCCCACACCTCCCTCGCTCACCCCCCACCCTCTCATCCGGCATCTACACCTCCCACACCACTCACCCCACCCCCACCGCACCCACCACACACTTAGACACAGAATACCTCACCCCCTCAGACCACCACTACCCCCCCTGCGACGTGCCGCGCATCATTTCCAAACACAAGGACACAGAAAACGGCCAAACGCAGTACATGGTTGAATGGGCCCCGGAACACCTCACGGAATGGGACATCCAAATCCAACTCGACGACGGCTTCCGCCTCATCTCCTCCACCCCCACATCGGTATGCCTCCCCACCCCCTCCCCCACCGCCTGCTCCATATGTCATGACCCACTTGTTGCACATGCCCGCACTTTGCCATACACTCCCAATGCCGCCCAGCTCAGGTACCCGCCACATGGCAGTGCGAGTGGTGTGCTCGCGGCCAACAACACGACCTCACCCACCTCCACGAAGTCCAGTGGGCCCCATGCCTACAACTACACGACACCATAAGTGAGACCCCCTCCGGCCCCACCGCCCTCACCGCATTTAACTCTGGCTATGTCCCCTCCACGACACCCATTATGCTAGAGCTAGGACCCCCTCCGTGGTCACACCCCCTAATCACATTCAACCACGACCCCATCAACCCCGACCTCGACATGCTCCCTACCGGTAAATTCGCCATCCATGCACACCCATCACTCCACGACACAACCATACTCTGCACTCCCGACGGCCGCGCGGTCACCACCCTTGACGGCCCCCGCGTCCGCCACCTCTTTCAACTCTTCCGCCCTGAACTCACTCAGCTCTTGTTCGAAGAGGAGGTCTACCACCTCCTCACTCGCCTAGGTTCCCGCTCAGAAATCCACTCACCCACACCCGCCACCACCACCCGTAATAGATGGGCCACTAGAGAAGACCTCCTCTCGGCTCTCCGTCACACATTCCGCATCCATACAGAACTATACTCCGACCCCCTCAATAAATCCCTCCACTCCGCCACATATCACTCACTCTACCCGAAGACATAGTCTTCTCATCCAGCGGCAGCAATGCCCCGCACACATGGCAAGGCACCAACATCGCCAACCCCGAATACGACCACGAATGCATGCGCCGCGCCATGGAACACGCAATCACCAGCGCACACCTCACACCCCCACACACACCCAGCGCAACCATCCTCATCCTCCCCGATGGGAACACACACCATACCGCCACTCCAAATACATCAACTCCCCATACACACACCACCTCTACACCCTCCCCAATGACGCAAACACCTTCCTACCCCCCGACCAACACACTGGCAACCCCACCTCCACCCCATTCGGCACACGCTGGATGGTAGACATCTACCTCGTAGCTAACCCCCTCGCACTCTCCACCCTCCCATCACCCACAGCCATGACCGCACTTCACAACACTCTTGAATCCATCTACGACACTCACCTCCCCAGCCCCGCCATCACCATCCCTCCCCCTCACCTCTTCGACACCTACTCACCCCACTCGACACGCATATACCACACCCACCCAAACCCAACTCACCCCATCACATACCCCCTCCCGGACCGCGTGCATCTAACGTACCCCCCCACCAGAGGCACCCCTGCTTGGAACTTGCAGGACTTTGTATACACAGACGGCTCGAAAAAAGAAAGCTCGTCCCCCCTCGGAGCAGCAGCTACCCACCCCGCCTCGGACACCCGAATAAAAATCCTGGTATCCTCTACCCCTCCCCCTCACACAATAAATCGAGCTGAACTTGCTGGCATAGATATTGGGCTCCAACTCGGCCGCACGCACCTCCTTACAGACAGTGCGTGCTCCCTCCGCCTCATACAAGGATACTTAAACTGCCCTTCCGCTTACAGACACAATATCCACCGAGACATGCTCCACTCCATCACACACACCCTCAAAACCCGCTGCGACGCAGGCATCCGCACACACCTCGGCAAAATTAAAGCACACAACCACTCCCTAGGTAACGACCTCGCAGACGCACTCGTTAACCAGGTCGCGGATGGTCACCCACCCGACACCACATACACCACAGGCTCAGAGGTCACGATAGGCCACTGGACCTTGCCATACACCCTCATTCCACAAACCCGAGGGGAACCCATACCTTACAAATACACCAACCTCAAAGCTGACGCACACACCTACAGCACCAAACACACACACACACCCCTCTCGCAAACAACCAAACACGGAGCCCTCCTCGCCCGCGCAGCGGCAGACGGAGCCGACTTCTCTTTCCACAAAAAACACTCAACCCTCACAAATGTTCAGTTCACCCACAAACAAGAATTCATGTGGGGAGTCCACAACTCCCGCCTACGCACCCATAACCCCACCCGACGCTGCCCCCTATGTGGCCAATTCACTAGCAACGGCCACACGGCCGGTATCTGCCCCACCATGTCTGGCCTAAGACAGGACCGACACAATAGCGCGCTACAACTCCTACTCTCCCTATTGGAGCGCCACAACGGAGGCCGATGGGAGACCATAACCGTTGACTTTGGTAACAAGCCCATCAAATTATTTGCTTCCCCCTCTCCTGCCAACCCTTCCCTTGACTGTCACCCACCTCACCCCACCCACATGCCCTCCCGCCTTGTTGATGCTGACGAAGGTCTCTCACCCGACTCCCTAACTTGATGTCCCGCCGTCCTACCCCCTGAGATACTCCCCCCCGCGCTACGACCCCCCGCACACAAATCGGATTTCATTCGCCTTCTCGAACCTCGATTTGTCGGTCACACAAACGGCCGCCGCCGATAAGCATCCATAAAAAAGATCCAGATAGGAGAGTGGAAGTACTGCACGGACAATAACCTCTCCCACACGGCTCACCTCATCCGGGCCAAATACACACCCCTTGCAAACGCCATCCGCAGCCACTGGCCAGGCACAGTGGTTGACATCCTCCCCATCGTCATGAGCCGCACATGTACACCGCACTCCTCCACCATCACGAGTCTCACCTCCCTACTCACAGCCCGCACAGACCCTCTTGACAAACTCATCTCCAAAGCACGCATCGACACGTCTCGCATCCTTGCACAGCTCCACACGCACGCTGTCCAATGGCTACATCATCTCCTACTCATATACCGCATAAAATCCCGCACGACCTCCCGCCGCGCCTCCGCACGTTGCCCCCTTGCACGACCCTAATTGCACGCAACCCCCGCCTCGTCTTGCACACCTCCCCGGGGGGGAGTAAAACCCCCGAGCACCCTTGGAGAGGTTGGATTCAGGTGGTTAACGGTCTAGCCCTGACTTGTAAGTTCCCTGTATGTCATAGTTGGGAGGGCCCAGAGACAGCAGCCGGCGCATACGGCTTTTGGTGAAAAACCGGCGCATACGGTACATGTTGTAAACAATTTCAATTTCCGCCGATTGAGGGCCGCGTCCACCGTCTCCGCCTGGCTCGCCCTTGCCCTCCGAGCAGTTCACATGTCCGCGCCCGCCGGTTTTTAGTGGACATCACACAGCCTCCGGAAAGGCGATGCTTCCGCCGCGAGCTGCATCGGCGCGCCCCTCCCCGTAATCAAATATATGGGTGGCTGGGCCAAAAGCAGCTCCGTGACCGAAGGAAAGTACATTGACCCAACCATGACCCCAACACCTGTTGCTTGGCGGTTCTTTGTCTGGCTCACTCCGTCCCCCCCGCAACACTACTTTGACTGTGCAAGCCTTTGGCTTTAGGTTACTGGCAAAACGTGCCCTAGGGTAAATGGTCAGATTGATTTGAATCTAGAGGTTTGCATATCCAACTCCCATGTGTACGGGACAGTGACACTAGCGGTTACTGTTACCGTTAATAGCGGCGCGTCGCACCTGCATGGCAACCACCTTGCCTGAGCAGTTAGACGCAACCAACGACCAACGACTTCCCCAACGGTAAGCTCTAGCTAGCCCGCACCTTATAAGCCGTAGCTAGCCACGAGCCTGGGCACTCTCTGCTTTCGCGCTCAACCCATCTAGGCTTCGCGCGAACCCACCCACCCTTCCCTATAATCCTGCGCTAATTGTCCCCCAGGCCCCGCCTGTGGGTGTCTTTTGGCCAAATTGTAAGCAAACTGACATATTTGGCAAAACGTGCCCTAGGGTAAATCATCGGATAGTAATTTCAGTCCATGTATACTTGTACCTGAAAAGATATTTATTGCGTCGAATAAATAATTGATGGGTCGAATGAAGCGAAAATTACACACATATTTAGGCCCACAACTAGGTCATACCCACCTCCTAACGGACAGTGCATGCTCCCTCCGCCTCATCCAAGGCTATATGAGCTGCCCAACCGCTTATCGATACCACATTCACCGCGATGCATTCGACTCTTTAACACACACCCTCAAAACTCGCTGCAACTTAGGCATCCGCACCCACTTAGGCAAAGTCAAAGCACACAACCACTCTCTCGGCAACGACCTCGAAGACACCCTAGCTAACCAGGTAGCAGACGGCCACCCCCCCCCGACACAACCTACACCACAGGCTTAGAAGTGTCGCTAGGACATTGGACATGGCCGTACACACTCACACCTCAAACCCTAGGAGAACCCATACCCTACATATAGACCAACCTCAAAACCGACGCACACACATACAACACCAAATACACACATACACCCCTCGCACAAACCTCCAAACACGGCGCCCTCCTGACCCGGGCCGCTGTGGATGGGGCGGACTTCACCTTCCACAAGAACACACACAACACTCACCAACGTCCAATTTACACACAAGCAAGAATTCATGTGGGGAGTGCACAACACCCACCTTCGCACACACAACCCCACCATGCGCTGCCCCATGTGTAGTCAATTCCCCAGCAACGGCCATATGGCCGGTAACTGCCCCTCTATGTCCGGCCTAAGACATGACCGCCACAATAGCGCGCTTCACCTCCTCCTCTACCTCATGGAACGCCACAACGGAGGCCGATGGGAGACCATAACCGTTGACTTTGGTAACAAGCCCATCAAATCATTTAAATCTACCACGTCCATCCTCACACCCCTTGACTGCCACCCCCTCACCCCACCCACATGCCCACCCGTGTAGTTGTTGCTGACGAATTCCTCTCACCCGACTCCCTCACCTCATGCCATGCCATGCCATCCTACGTGAAGAGATAGTCCCCCATTGTTGAGTCCCCTCGCACACAAACCCGACTTCATCCGGCTTCTCGAACCAAGATACGTCGGACACGCGAACGGACGCCGAAGATACTCCTCGATTAAAAGAATTCAGATAGGATAATGGAAGTATTGCAAAGACCACAACCTCTCTCACACCGCACAACTGATTCGCGATAAATACACCCCCTCGCCAATGCCATCCGACAGCACTGGCCATGTACCGAAGTCGACATCCTTCCCATAGTCATGAGCCGCACAGGCACACCTCACACATCCACTATTTCTAGTCTCACCTCCCTTCTCACCCTCCGCGCTGACCCTCCTTACAAACTCGTCTCCAAAACACGACTCGACACAACACGCATCCTAGCACAACTCCACTTACACATTGTCCAAGAGTTGCACCATCTCCTACTCATCTACCGCATCAAATATCGCACGCCGGCGCTCGCATGCGGCGCAGCGGCGGCGACCCTAGAGGGGGTGCGCTCGCATGCCCATCGGCACCTACCTCTACCTCCACGCGGTGGGCGCTGGTAACCCCGTAGCCGTGCTAGGCTTGGCACGGTAGGGGGTTGAACGAGGTACCGACATCTGCGATCCGCGGGATCAGCATATGTCGGGAAGCCATGTACGGAGGATTTTGGAAAAAACATGATTTCCGTATACCAGCACAGGGATCTCCCGCTCGGCATGTCCGACATGCTCTTTCGCGACTAAATACTTACATATGCTCTCATGTCAAGGCGGGAACGATGTCTACGAAATGTTTTTGGCGAGGAAGGGTACGGACGGATAAGCTCTGGGACGAGGGTGTTCGAGCTTGCAGCGGACAGCCGGGAAGCAGCACTAGGGTATGGCGCTCGCTATCAACCAATAGCCCCGTGAGTTTAAAGCCTCCCCTGGGGGCGAGACTGAAGGCCACGCAGGATGGAGGAGGGTCGCAGCCGGAGGAGCGGCACGATCCGACGGCGGCGGTCCTCAGGATCATCCGCCGCCGGAAAATCCCGGTACGGGGGTCTTTGGAAAATATTCCCGTACCCACCATCTTTTGAGGCCGGCGACTCGTTCCCTTTGTCCAACCAGCCCCTCCCCTTGTCGGTACCATGTTATTGACATGCAGCCTCGGGCAGTGTGTCTAGGGTCATCGTAACGGCACACTACTCATTAAGGCGGCCAAATAGCAACGTAAACCACCGGGGGGGGGGGGTACGGACGGGCACAACGCGATCGAGCAGGTGTTGGAAAAAGACGGAACAAGGACATGGGAATATCTAGCATGGGGACATGAAAGCATGCCGAACACCGTATGCGGCCTAGTTATTTACTCTTCCCAGCCCCCGAAGGAGGACAGAAGACTCGGCTAGGTAGCGAGCTGCGACGGAAGGAGCAACTACTAGCTCGGACGGGGGTGTACACGGATCGAGAAGAGACCGTCGACGACCGGAGCCATTGGGTTTTTCGCCTGCCTTTCCCCCCTATCTCCGGCACAACCGGAGTTGCACATGAGCAATGGTCAAACCAGTCCGCCTCGGCGAGCACAAGCCGACCACCCTAGCTCGTAAGCGTCCCCGCCGCGGCATGAGCAAGCCGCGTATTGCGGAGCCTAGCGACACTTTTTATTTCATACAGAATGCAAAATAAAAAACACATACATGCAGAAAATTGAAAAATAAATGTGTACGTATATGTTTTATACGGTATCGTTACTGCCAATTGAGAAGTCGGAATTTGTGGATCACGGTCTAGCCCATGTTACATGAGTCCCCCCATGTGGCAGAGCAAGGAGGGCCCACAGACAGCAACCGGTTAATTCCGGTATTGTGGTAAACAATTTCAATTTCTCGCAAGACCACACGCCGCACCTCCACTCACCGCACACACCCTCGCCGCTGAATGACATCCACCACCGCCTCGCACGTCACACTCCCCGGGGGAGGGATTAAAAACCCCCAACACACATTGGAGAGGTTGGTATTAGGCGGTGCACGATCTAGCCTTGACTTGTAGGTTCCATGCATGGCATAGTTGGGAGGGCCCACAGACAATGTACATTATGTAGATGTCTTCGTTGTATATTGTCTCGTCCTCTGTCATCAAGATAATGGAGGCGAGGGCGTCGTGGATGCTACGTAGCAGGCGGAATCCGTCTCGTTGCTCGCTGAGGATGCCGTGGGTTTCTGCATAATTAGAGCATGCGTCTTTGATTAGTGCGGTCGAAGGTTTGAGTAAGTTGTTCATGAGGGAAATGGGGCGGTAATTATCGAGGAGAGTCGGGTCACCTTATTGTGTAGTAAACACGTGGTATTGTGGCACCATTCGAGGGGGGTATTAGCTTTGTGGGCGAGGAGGGAGGGGAGGGCGGAACGGGTCGCAATGGGTAGGAAATTTATGATTTCGTTGGGGATGCCGTATGTGCCGGGGCCTTTGCAAATGCCTAGCTAGTTCACGCTTTTATCGAATATATCTCTTGTTCTCATGTCAACGAGGGTGAGAGAGGGGTCCCCACGGGGTTATATGACGAATGGGTCGGGTTTGCCTGGGCTTTCCCACGGAGGGAGGGGAAGCTCGGGTGGGGTGGCGCGGGTGAGTTCTTTGTCGAAGTGTGAGTGGACTGCGGCGATAACATCGTGGGGTGTCTCTACAGCTTTTGTGTCGGGGCGGGTGATTTCATACAGAGTATGGGCGGCGTTGTTAGGGAGGGGAGACCACTTTGTAATCTGAGTAGTCGGTGGTATGATTTCGGGTTAACGTCACAATCGTTGTTGGCGCGGGATTCAATTTGTTTCAATTCATCCGTGGTGGCAGCGTGGAGTAGGTGGCGGATGCGTTCTTGACATTTGTGTTTGATGGTGTCGGGGTTCATGTATTCGGTCATGTGAAGGAGAGACTGTGCGAGGGAGAGGGGACGCGTTTAGTACTGAAGCGACGGAGGGTTTTAACGAGGTCACGAGTCTTTTTAGTGAGCCAAGTGGTATCGGGAGATATATTGGAGGGTCGCGGTTTTCGGGGGGAGTTAGGGCAAGATGATGGCTGCATGGTCCATGTGGTGTGAGAGGAGGGTAGTGAATTCCGAGTCGAGGGTGTCGAGGTCATTTGTAGAGGCGGTGGATGGAGGCGTGTTGCGTATGAGAGCGTGGAGGGAGGCGACTTGAGCGATGAGGTCCGTTTTACTGGTTTGGCATTCGTGTATGTGTTGCTCTGCGTGTGGGAGCTTGAAGTTGTATTTGCGGGTAGAGTGTGGCTTGTGTGAGGGGTTGTCGGGCGTGGGGGGTCGAGCGATGAGGGAGGAGGGAGCTGAGATAACGAGGTGGACGGCCGAGTGGTCGGTGAATTGGGAAGGGGAGGGGAAGACCAAAATGGCGGCTGGGGTGAGAGTAAGGTTGGCGGGCGATGAAGAGAGCCAATGGTCGAGGCAGCCCCCGCTGTGGGGAGAGGTAGGGATAGGGGGTGGAGGGATTGAAGGTAAGCCAAGAGGAGGGAGGTGAGGGCGGGGTGACAAGTACCTTGTTGTGTGGTGGTCTGAAAGTCGCCTCTCCATATGACTTGGTACGTTGGGTGGTCATCGGCTAGCTTGAGACCCCAAGCGGCGACTTATGTGTAAAGGCGGGTTAGATGCGATGTGTGGAGTCGGGGCATGTAGACTCCGATGAGGAGGTACGGTGTGCCGGAGTGATGAATGAGAGTCAGTCCGGTTGTGTTGGGGGCGAGGTGAGTGTGTGGGGGTATTACAGTGGCGGAGAGAAAGGATGATTTGCGGACTGCGAAGAGGACTTCTGCGGGGGGTTGAGGCACATGTGAGTGTTTCGGTCTGGCGCTCTTGAGGAGGTATTGGGGTAGGGCGATACGCCAACGGGATTTGTGGGAGGTGTGTTTGGTTTCGGTGAGGGGTAATACGTCCGGGTTATGAGTGGTGGCTAGGTGGTCGACGTCCATCAAGGAGGTGTGGAGGCCGCGGGTGTTGAGGGTGAGGAGGTGAAGTGGTTGGCTGGTATCGTGGGGAAGGATGGGTTGTGGGGTGTGTGTGGGGGTGGGGTGGATTATCCGGAGGATTGCACTCACCTCGTCGTCATCGTAGTCATCAGCGCAGTCCTCGAGGGTGGGTAGGCAGTCGGTGTCATCGGCGGGGGCGTCGTCGGCAGGGACGTCGTTCAGCAGCGCAGCGTGAGCAGAGGGGGTGCCGTCGGCGGCGCCGTACTTCTGGACGGTCATCCTACGCTTGGCGAGATTCCACTTAAGGATAGCGTCATCCGTGGCAGTGCAGGCGGACATGAGATGTTTGAGGCTGCCACAAACGCCACACTTGTTGGGTCGATGGCCGCGAGGGTTACGGTGTGGTGGGCCTCGACCGATGTGCGAGCCGCGGCCCGCAGCGACGAACGCGGAGATGGGAGGGGGTGATATGGGCGGAGCGGGTGTGTCCGGGGCAGGGTCGTCGTCCATGTTGTGCGCAAGGTGGAGAATGCTGGCCATCACTTCATCAGCCGACATGATGTAGTCCGTGTCAAAGGTGTTGATGACGCATTGCTTCGCCTGACCGTGTGGGCCGCTGCTGGAAATACCGCGCAGCATGAGGAGACCGAAGTGGTGGGGGTGGATGGCAACGGAGCCATCAACCAATTGGCGTATGTCGATGTAGTCGTCAAAGGTCTGGCGCATGTAGTGGACATAGTCACTGAGTGATTCGCGTCATCCGTGGCCTCCTACTCGGAAAACACTTTACCCTCCAACTCGGCCTCTTCAGCGACTCCCAATTGGACACCCTCGAAGGTCAAATATGCCGCGCCCTCCGCTCCGCCGTCTCCTCGGTACGTAACCTCCCCCGCACAGCCCTACACCGGCCTACCTCCGACCTCGGCTACGGCCCCCCCTCCCTCAGAGCCCATACCGCACAACTCACAGTCTGCCACCTCCACAAAATACTGAACTCCCCCGGCTATAGGGGCCACATGGCCAGAGCCCACATACACAACATCTCCACAACATACTCCCACTGGCCCACTGAATCGATAATGTCAGGCAGTCTATCCCCCCCCACGCTCAGAAGCCTAGTGCGCGCCCAACGCGACGCCGGTACCATGTTTCACAACATCCCCCCCCTCTCCCTCACCAACCCCATTGCCTCCACACTCCGCACCCATTTCACCAACCAGGACGCCGCACTCCTCACATCCCTCAGAGACAGAGCCACACATATCACAGACCCACACACATACAAACAAGCATACCACGAATTCTCACCCCGCAAGACACACACTTCCCTCCTTCCCCGTCTTAACCCCCTCTGGCAAAATCACATAACCGAATGGTCACAAGTCCTCCTCCGCGCCACCCCCTCCTCCTTCATCCTCAAATCCTGCCAGTCCATCACCAAACTCACGGGGTCCAACACCTCCCTCACTATCCCAATACGCCTACTCGCCGCAGTCCTCACCGAACCCACCGACACTGTCCACAACCGCCTCCCCGTCACAAACCTCAACCCCAAACAAGCATCCCCCCCCACCTCTCTCCACCCCTCATGGGTTCCCCTCCTCACGTCACACCTCCCCCGCCCTCCTCACACTCTCTCCCCCTTCACCCACTCCTCCCGCACCAACACCTACTCCCCCACTGCACCCATCACGCACATAGACACAGAATACCTCTCCCCCTCAGACCACCATTTCCCCCCCTGCGACGTAACGCGAATCATCTCCAAACACAAAGACACAGAATACGGACAAACCCAATACATGGTCGAATGGGCCCCGGAACACCTAACGGAATGGGATATACAACTCCAACTGGACGACGGCTTCCGACTCATCTCTTCCACCCCCACCTCGGTAAACCTACCCACCCCCACCCCCGCCGATTGCTCCATATGCCACAACCCTCTGCACTTAGAACCCACCTCCACCTGCAGCACATGCCCGCACTTTGCCGTCCACTCCCAATGCCGCCCCGCCTTAGGCCCCGCCTCATGGCAATGCGACTGGTGCGCTCGCGGCAAACAACACGACCTCACCCGCCTCCACGAGGTCCAGTGGGCGCCTTGCCTTCAACTACACGACACCATCAGTGAGACCCCCTCCGGCCCCACCGCCCTCACCGCATTTAACTCCGGCTTTGTCCCCTCCACCACACCCATCCTGCCAGAACCCGGACCGCCACCTTGGACACACCACCTTATCACATTCAACCACACCCCCATCAACCCTGACCTCGATATGCTCCCAACCGGTAAATTCGCCATCCACACACACCCATCACTCCACGACACAACCATACTATGCACCCCCGACGGCCGCGCGGTAACCACCCTTAACGGCCCCCGCGTCCGCCACCTATACCAACTCTTTCGCCCCGACCTCTCCGACCATACATTCGAAGAGGAGGTCTACAACCTCCTCACTCGCCTAGGCTCCCGCTCTGAAATCCACTCTCCTACACCCGCCACCACCACCCGCAACAGATGGGCCACCAGAGAAGACCTCCTCTCGGCTCTCCGTCACACATTCCACATCCAGACAGAACTCTACTCAGACCCCCTCAATAAATCACTCCACTCGCACACCTACCACTCACTCTACCCCGAAGACATAGTCTTCTCATCCAGCGGCAGCAATGCCCCACACACATGGCAAGGCATCAACATCGCCAACCCCGAATACGACCACGAATGCATGCGCCGAGCCATGGAACATGCAATCACCAGCGCACACCGCACAGCCTCACACACCCCCAGCGCTACCATCCTCATACTCCCCCGTTGGGAACACACCCCATACCGCCACTCCAAGTATATCAACTCCCCCTACACACATCACCTATACACCCTTCCCAATGACGCGAACACCTTCTTACCCCCAGACCAACACACAGGCCACCCCACCCCTACCCCATTCGGAACACGCTGGATGGTCGACATCTACCTAGTAGCTAACTCCCTCGCACTCCCCACCCTACCCTCACACACTGCCATGACCGCACTCCACAACACCCTCGAGTCCATATACGACACACACCTCCCGAACCCCACCATCACCATCCCACCTCCATACCGCACAGACTCCTACTCACCTCACTCCGCAGGCATATACTACTTCCCCCCCAACCCCACTCACCCCCTTACCTACCCCCTCCAAGAACGCACACAACTAACATACTCCCCCACCAGAGGCACTCTTGCTTGGAACTGGCAGGACTTCGTATACACAGACGGCTCGAAAAAAGGAAGCAGCTCCCCTCTAGGGGCCGCAGCCACCCACCCAGCCTCGGACACCAACGTCAAAATCCTGGTGACCTCTACCCCTCCCTCCCATACTATCAATCGAGCCGAACTAGCTGGCATTGACGTAGGCCTCCAACTAGGCCATACCCACCTCCTAACTGACAGTGCGTGCTCCCTCCGTCTCATACAAGGATACCTTAACTGCCCCTCCGCTTATAGGCACAACATCCACCGCGACACACTCCTCTCTATCACACGCACCATCATAACCCGCTGCAACGCAGGCATCCGCACACATCTCGGGAAAATTAAAGCACACAACCACTCACTCGGCAACGACCTCGCTGACGCACTCGCTAACCAGATAGCGGATGGTCAAACACCAAACACCACATACAACACAGGCTCGGACGTGTCCATCGGTCACTGGACCTGGCCTTACACCCTCATACCACAGACTCAAGGGGCACCCATACCATACATATACACAAACCTCAAAGCCGACGCACACACCCACAGCTGCAAACACACACTTACACCCCTCTCACAGACATCCAAACACGGCGCCCTCCTCGCCCGCGCCGCGGCAGACGGCGCCGACTTCACCTTCCACAAAAAACACACAACACTCACCAACACCCAATTCACCCACAAACAAGAATTCATATGGGGCGTCCACAACACCCGCCTCCTCACTCACAACCCCACCATGCGCTGTCCCATGTGTGGCCAATTCACCAGCAACGGCCACATGGCCGGTAACTGCCCATCCATGTCGGGCCTAAGACAGGACCGTCACAACAGCGCGCTACAACTCCTACTATCCCTCCTGGAACGCCACAACGGAGGACGCTGGGAGACTATCACTGCAGACTTCGGTAACAAACCCATCAAGTCTTTCACCCGCCCCACCCCCACCTACACCCCTCTTGACTGTCACCCCCCGCACCCCACCCACATGCCCACCCGCCTTGTTGACGCAGACGAAGGTCTCTCGCCCGACTCCCTAACCTCGTGCCCCGCTATCCTCCCCCCCGAAATCCTCCCTCCTGCACTCCGTCCCCCGGCGTACAAACCCGATTTCATACGCCTCCTCGAACCTCGCTACGTCGGTCACAACAACGGCCGCCGCCGATACTCATCTATCAGGAAAATACAGATAGGGGAATGGAAATACTGCACCGACCACAACCTCTCACACACAGCTAGCTTGATTAGGGACAAATACACACCCCTCGCAAATGCCATCCGAAACCACTGGCCAGGTACCGAAGTCGACATCTTACCCATAGTCATGAGCCGCACGGGCACTCCGCACTCGTCCACCATAGCAAGTCTCACCTCTCTCCTCACCCTCCGCACCGACCCTCCCGACAAACTAGTCACCAAAGCACGACTCGACACATCTCGCATCCTTTCTTCACTCCATGCACACACCGTCCAATGGCTGCATTATCTCCTCCTTGTCTACCGCACCAAATCACGCACGACCACTCGCCGAGCCTCCGCATAACGCACCTCCCCAAGCCATTCTTGCACACCGCTTTTAAACCGCTTCAGACCCTCCCCGGGGGGGAGTGAAACCCCCGACCACACTTGGAGAGGTTGGACATAGGTGGTTCACGGTCTAGCCCTGACTTGTAAGTTCCCTGTTTGACATAGTTGGGAGGGCCCAGAGACAGCAGCCGACGCATCCGGCTTTTTGGTGAAAAACCGGCGCATACGGTACATGTTGTAAACAATTTCAATTTCAATTTCAATTTCACTGAGTGACTGACCAGGGCGCTGTCTGACCGTCAGGTTGTCCAGGAGGGACAAGGAGCGAGCAAAAGACCGGCAGTCGAGGCGTTCACACAGGATAACCCACGCGGCAGCGGCGCAGTCAGGGCGAGATGGAGAAACGCATTTCATCGCTTGGTCAGCGCGCTTATTCGCGCTGGCTGCATGGAGAAGCACCGTGTAGGCGTAGTGTTGTGCTGGATCGTCGAGCCAAACGCCGGAGTCGCGTATGGCCAGCTGTGGAATGAGGTATGCGGCCTTGATGGAGAGGAAATTAAGGAAGGTCCTCTTCCATTGCTTAAAGTCCGTGGTCGGGCCCATGACGGGGACCGACATCTTCATGGACCGGTTGAGGGCGTCCTTGTCGAAGCCGGGGGCTTCGTGTGCCGCCCGGCCGATGACCACCGGGTCAATAGTGGGGCGACGACGGCCACGGGTGGCGGGGTCGCCATGTTGGACTGGGGGAGAGTGCCGGCCATGAAAGGGAGGAGGTGGGCCACCGGGAAAGGGAGAGCGGCCGGCCATGGGACGCGGCGGGCCGTACGAGTGCGGGTGGTCACGGTAGGGGGGGACGAGGTGAGAGGGCGCCTCCGGGGTGTGAGGGCCGGGGTGGTGAAGGGCATAGCCAACGGGGGGGAAGGGGGGAGGTGGTGGGAGGTGATCAACCTGGAGGGCGTGACGCGAGGGGTCGTGGTGCGCATCGGCACGCGAGGGTTCGCGGGGCGCATCGTGACGGCGCTGTGCGACTGTGGGGTCGCCAACATGAGCTGCAGGAGTAGCAGCAGCAAAGAATGTTTCTGCGTCCGGGGGGACGTATCCAGGCTTGGGATGTTCAAGCAGGGGGAGGGTGTCCACGTCGTGGTTGTTCCGGACGGGTTCGAGCTGAGCATCGTGGCGACGTGGCGGCGCTGAGCGATAGGGGGGTGCGGATTAGCACCCGCAGCATCAGCAACAACAGCCTCGGCCGACTGCTAGTCGAGACGAGCTGTTATGCGCGCCACTTACGCAACGAGTAGCGCGAGAGTATCCGGGGGGTGATCGAGGTTGCTTTGTTGAGAGCCTGAGTCAAGGGAGTCAGGAGGTGAAACATGCGGAGTTTTCGGTGCCATTTCGACAGAGGGCGAAAAGGAAAGAGCGGAATAAAAAACAGGCAGCGGTAAAAACCGCTAGCCGGACTCGTGCCTAACAGCGGTTTGCAAAGAGACGGCCTGATGCCCGCCGACCCCTCGGCATGTAGCCCCGGGGTGTCTCAGAGCACCTTCTTTGTATCCTCCACCCAGTGTGGGGCACAAGTCGAGGCCAAGGCCTGGACAGGTGGAGCGCTGCGCTGGTGGCTGAGTCGCTAGGATGATATAAAAATAGAAAGGTAAGCTACGGCTGGCGTGCACTCTGTGGATGCGTATTCACCCGATGGTGCGCCCCCCCGTTCTCCAGCTTGGACCTGTGTGCACCCTGTCCACACACGACGAGTGCGTCGGTGTGGGTGGCTGGCTATCTCCGTCGGGTGGCTGACTTAAGAGGGGTGGTGGCGGGTTTTAAATTGCAGTTTATACTGGCGATACCGCCGACTACAAGTTGAAAGTACTAGGTGTCTAGATAAACTTGCTTTCTGCGGGAGAGCTGTCGATCGCAGCTCGCCGAACCAGGTTGTCGCGCGTGAGTGACGTGAGGCGGGGGCCCATAACCTATTGAACCATGCAAACACAGTTAGTGTGGAAGATAACTTACGCAAACGTAGTTACAGTCACAGTCCCGCAAACGGAACAGTTACGGCGACAACCAGCCTACAAGCGTGGTGTCGGGACAACAGAAGTGAGAGAGCAGTAGCCTAGCGACAGCTCTGTACCGAGTCAAACAGTTTATCGGTATGTCCGATCTAGACATGTACTAATCATATCTAGAGTAGCTTACAGTAGCTATCTGCAACTAATACGTATGCGGTATTACTTACAACAGGGACGTCTTCCGTAGCTCCTCAACAAGCAGGTCAAAAGTAGATGGAATAGCAGCTTGTTGTTTACGGTTCAACCACCACTGTGAAGTAACCAATATCACTGCGTCGTAAGAATAAGCAGTAACTCCGAGCAAAACGAAACGTTGCGGTTGCGCCTCGAGCCTGTCTTCAAGTTCACGAGGCTCACGACCATACTGAAACTTCGAGTTAATCGCAGCCTTGCGCTGAGTCTCAGTAAGGGTAACGGGTAGACCATGAAAGTTGGTTGTCGGAACTGGAGCTCCCATGCGTAAGTTAGTCGGAGTCTCTCCACATATCTTATTGATGTAGCCACGGATAAGCGTCCATACATGACGAGAGTCGACTGACGTAAACCGAGGGTACATCATGAACTAACGTACCATCATAGCAAAGGACTTGGTGTGCCATCATAGCAAAGGACTTGGTGTGTATAAAGAGCACGACAAAAAATCTCCCATTGAGTCACGTAACCAAAGTGAAGTAACTCATGGTTACGCGTCATAGCTGGAAGTAAACCATCTTTAGCCGGCGTAAGTGAAAGACCACCAATATCAATTGTCTCCGGTACGACGTAAGAACCATCAAGATTAATAGTCGACTTGGCAATAACAGCCTCCTGGAGCTGAGCAGGTGTGCGTAAATGAGCCGTCACATAGGGAACTATAACATAAGCCGAAAAGGCGTAAACGAGTTGTTGCCCATCAAGAAGTGCGACGCGAACCGGTGCGTCATTCAACATGGTTAAGTCATCAAGATTCAAAATAAGGCTAGTTTCCTCATGTAGCTCACGAACAAAAGCATCAACATGCTCTTGTTAGACGAAATCGAACCAATTGGGAACCAATTTTACCCGAACTAGGCTCACGTCGTAACACGGGCTTAATGTCGGCAAGCTTAGGTCCACCAACATGAAGTACGACCACCACATATCGACCAAGTCCAACACATGCCACTTCGAATCAATCAAGCAACGTCGAGCGAATCAGGCGACAACGAAAAGCGTGGGTCGACCAAGAGATCCGAAACCAATGTGACGGTTAGCCTTTAGAAAGCTAAATGTAGAGGCAAATATATTATATTTCGTTTTGTCGCCGCTCAATTGCTAGGTGGAGGCCCCCGCCGGCGGCGCAGCGACGGCGGCCCCGGAGGGGGGTGCGCTCGCAGGCCCGTCGGCACCTACCTCTACCTCCACACGGTGGGCGCTGGTAACCCCATGGCCGTGCCATGCCTGGCACGGTAGGGGGCTGAACGAGGTACCGTCAGCTGCGATCCGCAGGATCAGCAGCTGTCGGGAAGCCATGTACGGAGGGTTTTGGAAAAACATAATATCCGTACACCGGCACATGGATCTCCCGCTCGGCCAGTCCGATATGTCTTAACTCGCAGATACTCTCCCTACGATGGGGCGGGGGCGGCGTTTGCGAAATATTTTTTGGCGAAGAGGGGTACGGACGGATCAGCGGAGGGACGAGGGTGTTGGAGCTGACGGCTGACGGCTGGGAAGCAGCGCTAGGGACGACGCTCGCTAGCAGCCGTCAGCCCTGCGAGAGCCTTAGGTCTCCCCTAGGGGCGAGGCATGTTGCTACGCAGGACGGAGGATGGTCGCAGCCGGAGAAGCGGCACGGTCTGGCGGCGGCGGTCCCTAGGATCGCCCGCCGCCGGAAAAGCCCGGTACGGGGGGTTTTTGAAAAAATTCACGTACCCACCATCTTTTGAGGACCGGCGACTCGATCCCTGTGTTCTTCCAACCCCTTCCCTAGTCGGTACCCGGTTATCGACAGGCTGCCTCAGGCAGTGTGCCTAGGGTTATCGTAACGGCACACAGCTCGTAAAGGCGGCCCCCGAACAACGTAAGCCACCGGGGGAGACAAGTGCGGCCAGCACAGCGCGATAAGATAGGTGTTGGAAACAGACGGGAAAAGGACAAGGGACAGGAGAAAATCTGGCTCGGGGGCAGGAGAGCCAGCCGGACACCGTCTGCAGCCTAGTTATTTTCTCTTCTCAGCCCCCGAAGGAGGAGAGAAGACTAGGCTAGGTGGCGAGCAGCGTCGGGAGGAGCGGCTAATACCTCGGGCGGGGTTGAGCACGGATCGAGGCGGGACCGACGACGACCTATGCGAGGGGGGTTATTCACCTGCCTTTCCCCCCAAGCTCCGGCACGACCGGAGTCGCACAGGAGCCGAGGTCAGGCAGGTTCGCCTCGACCAGCTCAAGCTAGACAGCCTTGCTGATCAGCGACCCCGCAGCGGCTGGAGCAGGCCGCGTATCGTGGAGATTAGCGACACTTTTTGTTTCATACTGTATCCAAAAAAAAATCGTATAGATCAGAAAATAATAAATACTTGGATACGGGTATGTTTTAGACGGCATCGTTACTGCCATTGGAGAGGTTGGGATTAGTGGTTCAACGGTCTACCTCACGCTTCTAAGTCCAGCTAGGCATAGCATAAGGGGGGCCCAGAGACTCCAGCCGGTCTTACTGGTATTGGAGTAAAAAAATTCAATTTCAATTTCAATTTCAATTTCAAATTTCAATTTTTGCTAGGTGGAAGTGCAGATGGAGAGAGATGAAAAGATGTCTCACTGCTGGTACTCTAGTATATTGTAATTGAGCTCTGTCACCTCCCTCTATTGCACTAGGTTTATATAGCTTTCCGCCTAGCTAGCTTACGTCTACTTAAACTCGCTTACGTGTCAGGCGTTAGGGCTTTCCAACCGTCGTCAACAGTCTAGCGACGCGGTTCGGCTAGCATGGGGAATCACATTCGGCATTGGAAACCTCGCTTGGCGCATCATCTAGCTAGTTAGATTACATGTGCGTACTTGTACGTACCGGGAGGTACATGTAGTACATTACGTATCATGACCCTCGCAAAATTGCAGTAGCGGCGTACCCACGTCGTACCCCCGATGGAAAAGCACAAATTGGATCTAGTAACGAGTACATGTACAATGTCATGCAATGTACTGTTGCAAGACTATACTCGTCACATACGACCAAGATTTCGACTTCCTCGAGACAAGCTAGGACGACGGCAAGACCTCGGCTACCTTGATGGGGGTGTTAGTAATAGCATCCCATTGCCTAGTGCTTATGTACAAGGCAGCCATATGTTCCCTTAGTACTTAGTGTATTCTATTAGCGGTACTCTATTTCCTTGTTTGTGGCGGTCGGCTGGCCCTGCCGGTGCCTTCGTCGGCCGCCATCTCTCTCCCCTCACTTCTCTAGTCACCACAATTGACCTCCTTGTGGGGCCGGCGCGACCATACGTGCAACCATCTGGGTCTATCTCCAACTCATGCCAAGCGGTGAAAATGGGGAATGGGGGGAAGATTCTTCGGACGCGCGAGTGCAAGACGTTGACGAGTAGGCTGACACCCTACACGACTACAAGAGTCGTAGCTGCTTGGCCGAGCCGGAAAGCGAGTGTTGGCGGAGAGTGATTGCGCTCTTGCTAGTTATAGCTTTCGAGGCTAGGCCTAGCTAGAGTTTACCGTTGGTGAAGGTTGTTAGGGGGCTGGTCGCGCTAATCTTCCAAGATCCAACACAATGTAGTTGCGCGCGGATATGTGACGCGCCGCTAAACACAAAAAAACACTAACCGCAAGGGGAACGTCCCGTACACATGGCAATAAGTTTTGCAAAACTCTATACTTACTATACTTTCCTACGTTATCAATGCACGTGCGGAGGGTACCTTTTTCATGTCTTTGTGTGTTTGGCCCTTGATGCAATTGAAATTGTTTACAACAATACCGAGTTTACGGGTGCTTGCTCTCGGCGCTCCCTTTATCTTCGCCCTAGGGGACTTCCGAGTAGGGTTTACACCGTGAACCATTGATCCCAACCTCTCCATTTGCAGTAACAACACCTTCAAAATATACCCGTAAACAATTTTGAACTTACTTGTATAATTTTTTTTTCTGCATACAAGTATGAAATACAAGATTTCGCTAGCTATTCCCCACGATTCGCGGCATGCTCTAGCCGATGCGAGGGCGATGATCAGCTGAGCTCGTCAACCTATGCTTACCGAGTCGGGCCTACTTGACCTCTGCTCCTTTGCGACTCCGGTCGTTCCGGAGCTGAAGGGGAAAGGCATGCGAAACCCCCCTCGCTCATGTCGTCGACGGTCCCGTCTCAACCACGCACACCCTCGCCCGAGATAATCGATGCTCCTCTCGTCGTAGCTGGCCTCCTAGCTTAGGCTTCCCTCCTTTAGGGGCTGAGAAGAAGAGAAGGCCATGACCTTTGACGGTGTCCGGTTGGCGCTCCTGCCTCCGTGCCATAGTTTTCTCATGTCCCCTGTCCTTCGCCGACTGACTTCCAACACCTATGTGATCATGATGTGCCCGTTCGTACCCTCCCCCGGTTGGTTGCGTTTTAAGGGACCGCATGTACGAGCAATGGGATGTTGCGATAACCCTAGGCACACTGCCTAAGGGAGCATGTCGATAACTAGGTACTGACTAGGGGAGGGTTAGGTTGAGCACGCGGACCGAGTCGCTGCTCCGCAAAAGACGCGGGGTACGGAAAAAAGTACTCGACACCCTCCGTACCGGGTTTTCCGCCGGCGGTCGATCATGAGGACCTCCATAGTCAGACCGTGTCGCTCCTCCGGTTGCGACCCTCCTCCGGCATGCGTGACTTCTCGCCTCGCCCCTAGGGGAGACTCGAGATTCACATGGCTTGTCGGCTGTCAGCGAATGTCTTGCCATGGCGTTTATTCCTGGCTGTCCGCGATCACCTCCAACGCCCGCCGGCGCCAACTCATATCCGCCCGTACCCTCCTCGCCGCGAAAAAACTATTGAGATGTATGTCCCGCCCGTTGACATGAGAGTATTCGAGGAGTATCCAACCACGAAAAGAAGTATCGGACTAGCCGAGCGGGAGATTTGACGCCGGTATAAAGAAAATATTTTAAAAAGCCCTCCGTAAAACTACTAATCCGCGGATCGTAGCCGCCGGATTTCTCGGCTTGCTACATCAATTTCGTCAGATTGTGTGGCAAGACGGTAGGTAACTACCCGTGGCTAGATAATGTACCCAAGACCGGTAAAGTAACGAGGGTATCGAACCAGTACGGGAAAGGGGATGCACGCCCGTAGCCCCGTCGGCGCACTGTAAATTACAATTCGTAGAGATACATCTACGCCCGATAATGGCGGCTACATGCAAATAACCGTGTAAGGTGGCCTATGTCCCCGTTACATGCGGAAGGCGTCGATAGCCGGTCGAGGCACGCTAGGCTGTAACGGCAACGCAACCACTCATGTCTTTTGCATGAGTGGACGTCAAAGTAGGGAGTAACCCCTGCACTGACCCACTAGCCTAGGTACGAGAACCGACTACCTAAAACCTCCCATCGGGGGACTAACATGGCACTAGTAGCAAGGTTCCATCAAATTAGATGCTAGGGTCTTCATTCTTCAGAGTTCGTCATTCTTCCAGGGGCGAACTTGTAATCACCCCCGGGTCGGGGGGGGGCGGGGGGTGATTAGAGTACCGACTCCGAATTGAGGACGTACGCTGCGGTCGCTACCACTACACTCGTCCGGCGCCCGCCGGCGGCGCAGCGGCGGCAGCCCCGGAGGGGGGTGCGCTCGCATGCCCGTCGGCATCCCCTCACCTCCCCGTAGTGGGCGCTGGAAACCCCGTAGCCGTGCAAGGCTTGGCACGGTAGGGGGCTAAGAGGACCAACAGCTCGATCCCCATGATCATCAGCTGTCGGGAAAGCCATGTACGGAGGGCTTTTGAAAAAATAATTTCTGTGCGATACCGGCACCAAGATTTCCCGCTCGGCCCGTCCAATATGTTTTTTCACATACATATACTCATGAATACAATCTTACTTTGAGGGGTGGGGCCTGTACTACGGCAGCGTTTGATGGCGAGGAGGGTACGGCCGGATCAGCGGTGGGAGGCGGGTGTTGGAGCTGGTGGTGGCCAGCCGGGAAGCAACGCCAGGAAAGGGCGCTCGCTAGCCGTCGACCAGCCCTGTGCCAGTCGAACCTTGCCGAGGGGTGAGGCAAGACATGGCACATGCCGGTGGCCAGTCGCAGACGGAGGAGCGGCTATGTGAGACGGCGGCAATCCTCATGATCAGCCGCCGCCGGAAAGCCTTGTACGGAGGGTTCTTTTCGGAAATAAAAAAATGTCCGTACCCGGCGTCGAGCTAGTTGGGGAGCAGCACCAGGGTAGGGCGCTCACTAGCGAGCCGCTACGTCGACAAGCTTCATCTCTCGGGGGGAGGAGTTAGCTTGGGCGGCAAGGAGGACGGTCGCGACGGGAGGAGCGACACGATCTGGCGGCGACGACCCTCTGGGTCGGTGCCGCCGGAAAACCCGGCACGGAGGGTTTTGTATAATTTCCGGGCGCCCGCGGCCCGCCGGATCCGGCTACGGTGACCAGTCCCCCCCCCCCCCCCTCTCTTCGACACCCACTGCCCCGAAAGATTTACATAATCCAAGGATTCCTTGAGCGTGGGCCCGGGTGAGCGCGGAGGCCTCCGCTCAAGCAAAGGCTGCTCGGTGGACGCGCGATCAGAGGGGGGAGGGTACGGTCACATGCCGGACTAACCGACAGGTACCCGGGTACCAGACAGAGAAAAAACCGAGGAAATGAGCGGGGAAAATTCAGGCGCGGAGGCAGGAGCGCCCATTTCTTCTATGTCTATGTGTCTTGGTCCCCCCCACCTGCCCTCGAGGTGACGGGGGACCTCGACAAGGAGGACCGTCGCGTCGGTGGACGCGGCAAGACCATGGGGCGGGGTTTACGGGATGGAGCGGCGGGATCGACGAGCGACCGCGCGAGGAGGGGTTTTTTGCCAGCCTTTCCCCTCCTACCTTCGGCAAGACCGAAGTCACGCGGGAGCTAGCCAAACCAAGGCCCGTGCTAGGATACTTTGAAAGCTCCCCGCCATATTTCACGCCCGGCGATGCGCAAGCTTCAAAAGCTAGCGATCCGCGCGCTAGGGTGCTTACACTCCCAGTCGGCCGTCCCTCAAGCCCAATAGGTCCCTAGCCCGTGCTCCTTGGTTGTATTTTCGGGCACTCGGCAAGAAAACCTAGTGCCAACGATATGCCATTCTCGGTGTTGCCGCTCTGTAGGCGGCCGGGCGCAACACACTCGGCGGATACTCGTGCAATTGTGCAAACACGATGAGAGCCCCATGTCGAGTAGTCTCCCGGCTTGTCGCGACACTACGTGTACCGAACTACGCATAGAGGCGTGCATAACCTTCACATGCACGAATTTCGGCATGCAAAATATGGGCCGCAAATCCAACGTGTGTGCCCACAATAATTGGAGCGCGCCGATAGAGGTGCTCACGTCAGTGAACAACGCGCCGTGGTGTGCTGTTCGAAAGTCATTACTCTACCCCCCAATCGAATTGCATGGCCATCGCGGTTGTGCGTGGCGGGTAATTAAATGCGTGCCGGTAGTAGCGGACTTTATGGGAAGAGTGTATATACCTCATAGCGACCACAAGTGGATGACACTACATTTCATCCGATGTGCTAAGAAAACCGGAGTTTCCTCGTTTACGTACCGTATCGAGGAAACCCTCGTGTTTTCACCCCTACTAGCCCCAACCATGGCAAGGCTGTAGGGTTACCAGCGCCCACCACGAAGAGGTGGGAGTGAGTGCCGACGGGCCTCCAAGTGCACCCCAATCCGGGGCGGCCGCCGCTGCGCCGCCGGCGGGTGCCCCTTGAGGCAATTCCATTAGCTCACCAATGGCGTGGGTATTGGTATTTAGGTGTACTATCAAGCAAAAACTGCACATGTAAATTGTGCCGCGAAAGCGAATATATATGGTCAGATTGATTTGAATCTAGAGGTTTGCATATCCAATATCATGTGTACGGGACAGTGACTCTAGCGGTTACTGTTACCGTTAATATCGGCGCGTCTCACCTGCAGGGCAACCACCTTGCCCGAGCAGTTAGACACAGCCAACGACCAACGACTTCCCCAACGGTCAGCTCTAGCTAGCCCGTGCCTTATAAGCCGTAGCTAGCCACGAGCCTAGGCACTCTCTGCTTTCGCGCTCAGCCAATCTAGGCTTCGCGCGAATGCAGTCTCGACTCTCGTAGTCGAGTAGGGTGTCAATCTTACTTTTCGTCCCATGCGCACTCGAGCGTCACGCGACACTTCCCCTCGTTCAGCTACGCAGTTCCCCAATATGCAGCCTGAGCAGTCTACGTCCGCAGCAGCGGCCGACCCTCACGCTACCACACTCGAACAACGCACAGCCGAACAGATTCGTACGGCAGTTTTGGCATCGGAGCAACGGATTACTGAGCAGTTTTTGGCGGCTAACGCTGCCTTACTCGCTCAGCTGCGGCAGACGACAGCCACACCTGCTACTAATGATCAGCAGCAGTCCATTCCCACCGACGCGACCACAGCGACGGAGGGTGGTAAGGAGGCCCCCGAGCCACCTATCGACCTGCTCGACGACGAACCCGACCCCCCCGCGGCCGATTTCGTCGACTTCACCTACTACGGCGAAGTCATTCCAGCCGGCCTCGAACGTCCCCCTCGCGACGTCGACGAGCCACGTCTCTGGACACTTACGGACGACACCGCCCGCGCTCTAAGCGACAAACGCACCCAGGCAGCCTACGACGAGTACCTACACATCGGGTGCTATGCCTTCTTCGACAGCTGCGCCAACGCGGCAATTGGCGAGGCTCTGGACACGCTGTCGCACGGCACACCTTTACCGACAGAGCAGGCGGCAGCGATTGCCCTCATCCGAGCGGGTCATCGCACCCACATGGCGACGGAGGAGGCCGCCCGTACTAGATTGGGCTTCCTCCGCCTCACCAAGGGCGGACAAACGAGCACAGATGCGGACCGCGTCTTTGCCGAACTGGCCCACGAGCGCTTCTGCCGACCGCGCCCTACCGCGGTCTCCGGCACATTGGATGCGCTTCGCCAAGCGTTCGTCGACCGCACGCTGGAAGTCAGCTTACACGCCGCCAGCAAGGCCGCCGCCGGAGCTGCCTTCGCGAAAGTCACACCGGACAAGCCGACCGGCCCCGACGCGCGAGCCCGCAAAGCCGCCGCCGACAAACGCAAAGCCGCAGCAGCAGCAGCAGCAGCGGCCCGCGCTACCCCGCCACCCAAGCCGACCGACCCGGCTAAACCCTCCACCAAGAAATGACGGTGTGGCCCGCCGCGCCGATTCCTGCTCCCCGACATCTTCCTACATGCGCCACCGCGTGCGTCGAAGATGGCGGGAGTGGGAGCGCATCGGCGCGAGCGGCCAAGTCCTAAACTGGATCCGCCATGGCGTCCGCGTCAAATTCAAGCAAGGCCTACGCCCCAAACCCTTCAACCACGGCGTCTCTATGCTCGACGCGACGCCGGCCCAACTCGAGTTCCTAAACTCGGAGCTCCCCCGCTTCGAGGCTTGCGGTGCTTGGGAGCGGGCCGACAACCCTCGCTACGTTTCCCGGATGTTCTTAGTTCCAAAACCCGGGCACAACCAATGGCGTTTGATTATCGACCTTCGAGAACTCAACCGTTATTGCTCAACCTTCACCATGACGTGCGAGACGCTCAAGCACCTACGTCACCTCTCACGGCCGGGCGACTACTTCGTCTCCCTCGACCTTGCCGACGGGTACTACACCCTTGGCATCCGGGAGGAAGACCGAGACTTCTTCACGGTCAACTACCGCGGCACTCTATGGCGCCTAGCATGCCTTCCCATGGGCTGGTCGGGTTCGGCTTACTACTTTTGCAAGCTAACACAGGTGTTCACGAACCACCTACGCCGCCCCCCGCAACCGGTGCCAGCGGCTACTTCCTCCCACAGTCACCGCCCTACCAAGCGCTTCCTTCGAAACGCGCGATGGCGCGGGGTTCGACTGCTCCCCTATATGGACGACTTCCTTTTCCTCGCCGACTCCTACGCGGACGCCCTCCTACTGCGACAGCGCGTCCAAGCCCTCCTCGACACCCTCGGCCTCGAACGCAACCCCAAGAAAGGCGTTTGGACACCGACTCAAGTGGGCGACCATTTGGGATTAACGGTGGACCTCCAACACGGCATGTTTCGCGCCCCGCCCGCAAAACTCCACCAGCTCGCGCAACACGCCTCTTCCCTACTCGGACGAGCCGCTTCCAACGCCCGATGGCTTCCTACACGCCACCTTGCGGCTTTTGCCGGGAAAGCACAGTTCCTCTACCTCGCAATCGCCCCCGCGCGCTTCTTTTTGCGCGAACTCCACGACGTGTTAGCCACACGGGTTGGGTGGGGCGGACGCGTCCGCCTCACCCACCCAACTCCGAGGCCGGCAAGTCCTCCTACACGAGGACAACACGGCGGTGGTCGCCGCCCTCACCAAGCTCACCTCGCGCTCGCCCGCCATGATGGCCGAACTCCGGCGCCTATGGTACCTCCTCGACAGCAACGACATCAACATCCGGCCGCGCTACATCCGCTCGGCGGCCAACATATGGGCCGACGCGCTAAGCCGAGAGTTGGACTACGAGGACTGGCAGCTCAACCCCCGTATTTTTACCCACCTGCAACGCCGGTGGGGGCCTCACACGATCGACCGTTTCGCGTCTATGCTCAACGCGCAACTTCCCCGATTCAACGCCCGCTGGCGCGACCCACTGTGCGAGGACGTCGACTGCCTACACCTCCCCGACGCGGCGTGGGCGCGCGAGAACAACTACTGCAACCCCCCTTGGTCTGCCCTACCGGCGCTAGCCACAAAACTCGAACAAGCTCAAGCCGCGGCGACTGTTATCGCCCCCTACTGGCGAAACAAAACGTGGTACCACGCGTTCGCCCGCTTGGCCACCGAGACCGTACACTTCCCAGCGTCCCGCGACCTATTCTTTCCAGGCAGGCTGGGCAAGCGCGAAGGGGTCGGACCTCCCGCGTGGAGCATCGTGGCCTTTCGGCTAACACCCCCTCTTGGCTCTACACTCGACGCGGTGCGATTGGCCGAGCGATACGCCCGGACCGATTAAATGCGCCTGTACAGCACGTCCCCCCTCTGCGTACAGGACCGCCGCGCTACGGATTACGCTGTGAAGCAGCACAGTCGCCCTGGTCCACCGATTTAGCTGAAACTTTTCAAGACCTCCTAGGATCAGACAAGCTCGGGGTTACGGCGGTTGCCCTACTCAGCAACTCGCTAGCGCCCTCTACGTACGCGAGCTACCAGAGCGCAATCAGACAGTTTTTTATTTTTTGTGCAGAGGAAAACATCGCCCCGCTACAGGCCACACCCGCCACAATGGTCCGTTACACGGCCTGGCTAGCCCTACTCGGAACGGTCGCCGCAAGCTCGCTGCAACCTTACTTCTCCGCCGTTAACAAGTTCTTCCGTGACCACCGGCGTCAACCTATCGCCGTGGGCGAACTTTTGGCGGACGCCCGCCGTGGCCTCGAAATGCTACAGCACCGCCTGATTCCCACCACCGCTCGCCTCCCGCTACCCGCACAAGTCGCCCTGGACATCCTACACGCCGCCAACACCCTTCACGGTACTTTCGCGTGGACCCCTGCTTCCCTCCCTCAGATGCAACGCTTCAGAGCCTGTTTAGCGGTGTGCGTCAATTACATGTTTTTCTGCCGCGCCGAGACCGGCGCCCGCTGCCAGACCGG